>CACVCL010028543.1:0-42500 GCA_902729485.2 Mus minutoides
GGCCATGGCCAAGGCTATCTGGGAGAGAGGGGAGAATAGCAAAAAGCAAGATAGCAAGAGGATAGCAAGGGCAGGGCGTGCGGGGAGGGAGAGGAAAGAACAAAATGCATGGGGGGGGGGGGGGGGGGGGTGTCTGAGAGGAGAGAAGGGCCAAGGTGGGCGATTTGAATTGTATCAAGCTGTTGCACTGAGGGAGCCTGAAGTCCAGCGTTGGCTTTGGTTTGCTGATAGGCACCACAGGTGGGCCCTATATCCCGTCTGCCAGAGGTGAGGGAAATGGTTCCTTCCAGCAAATGGGAAACAGTTTCAAAAGTTTCAGCGGAATTCTAGCTTTTATCTAACTGCCAAAAATCCTATAGTCTCGCTTGAGCTCATTTCTGGATATTTTGAATGCCTTTTGGAGTTTGTGGAACTGGAGTTTCCTTTGTGCCAGATACCTAGTTACTTTTAGCCTGGGCTTGCCAATCTTTGACATATGCCAATGGCAAACACAAAAGCACTTATGGTCATGTGTTATTTAATGATGCAGATAGAGTCTGAGAAATGCAGCATTAACCATTTTCATCATTGTGTGGATATTTTAGAGTGTACATACAAAAGCACAAATAGGGTAGGTCTATCAGGACAGCTTCATACAATCAGGAGACACAGCAGAGATGTGATGGTGGCACACCATATGTATTTACAAATTATAGGCAAGAAGATTGGGAATTCTAGGCTGATATGGGCAACATGGGAAACTCTGTCCCCTAAAACCCAGAAAGGTGGGAAGGAAGAAGAGGAAATGGGGAGAAATAGAAGTTGTATGTGATATGAAATTGCAGCTTGTACAGTAAACTCTTATAAATAAAAAGAGCACATATATGGTAATAAGAATATAGTGTATAGTGCAAAGCAGAGACATAATCATTTATTATCAATATCAACCATTGTGTACTCTATAGCGTTGTAGGTGTGAGGCTTTCATGTTGCTGTCAGCACAGAGGGTCGGCTTACATCAGTATCACAGACCTGTGAATAACCAATTCAGCTGTGAGTGGTTACAGTGGCAATTGCATCATGAAGTGGCAGGAATTCCTCCTCATATCTGCAATCCATGGTTGCTGCAAAGGATGTCGTGCAGGCAGCTGCATCAGTAGCTATAGATTTTCCCAACTAGCCTTGGTCACTGTGCATTTGAACCAATGCAGTATGTCTCATGTAGTTTGTTCGCACTGGCGTCCATCCTGCCTCACTAGACTGCATATTGCTCTCCACCACTTCCAAAGCTCTGCATGACCTGGCTCCGGCCTCCCTCCGATCTCCTCTTCCCTCTTGCTCACCCTGCTCCGGTTGCCCTAGCCGACTGTCAGCTCTGGGGAGTGCACTGAGCAATTTCCTACCTTAGTGCTTTTGTACTCGCCTTTATTTGGGGCAGTCTTTCCTTTAGCTGTTTATAGACATGGACTGATTATTTTTCAGCTCTCGGCTTAAATATCACAGACCAGACAACCTTTCCTAGACTTACCTTTTATGGAGCGACTAATGAGGCTATCTTCCTCTCTTGCTCACTGATCCTTTCCTATATATATCATTTTCTTCCTTCATAGAAAGAATAATCAGGTGTGATCATTTCATTCATTTATTGGGCTGTTTTTCTTCTCCCCCCTCCATTAGAATTTTAGTTCTTTAAGACAGAAATTGTTTTTTAATCTTTATCGTAACAGAAGCATGATCTTAATAAACATTTTTTGGGTGAATTATATCTTAGTTTCAGTCACATGGGTGAGTATATTACTTTTCCTGTTTATGGTTTCCTCAGGCTTCTATGCCAAGGATCTGAGTGTCAATGCCTTTTCTGTTACAGCCGCTGTTGTTTTGAGACAGGGTCTCATGTATATTTTATCTTTATGCACGAGGATACTCATGGGTTGTTGGGTGATCCATTGCTTGGCTGGCTTTTGCTGGATACCCTACCTTGGCCTAATGACTGATGGTCAGGCATTAGGAAAGAGGTGATATCTGCAGGAACAAACATGATTTACTTCAGTAAAAGCCCTGGACAGATATGGAAGACAGATGTGGAAGAGTAGAATCCAATCAGAAGCCAACTTCAGGCTTTCTCTCTCTCTCTCTCTCTCTCTCTCTCTCTCTCTCTCTCTCTCTCTGCCTGTGTTTAGTGGCTTTATTTCTTTCTCTGCTCTCCGACGGAAGCTTGATCAGACCTCACAGCTTGTATCCTCACAATTAGCTAATAAAAATCTGTCTCCTCTGGTTATTTGACTCGCTAAAACGGTCTTCATTCACTAATTAATATAGCTAGGCCACTGTAAGTAAGAATCCTGAACTTCATTCAAAGATACATCTTCTTCTTTCCCTCAACTTGGACTTGCTTCAAGTGAAAGCTTGCTGTGCCTGGACGTGGGTGGGAGCATGTGGGTTCTTTCCTCGTCTTCTGCTCCTCTCACTGGGCTCTCTGGCTCCTTCAGTATTGAAACAAGGGAGCCAGGAGAGGTGTGGGTCAGAAAAGTATAACAAGAATTAATGTGTGTAGACCCTCATTTCCTCTGGTTGTGGCCAAGAGGCAAAGAAACCCTATGGTGGGGTACTTTGGAGGCTCCTCAAGATCAGTCTGAGGGGTGTTCACTTGAACCTTCTTCACCAGGTCACAATTTTTTCTAAACTCTCTGAGATCTCCTGCAATGCTCAAACATGCATCTCTGCTTTGTCGTTAGCAGGTCTCTAGTTATCCACAGCTACAGTGCTCTGCTACCTCAAACTACTCCAGGCAGCATAAAGATTTTCTCATATTTATCCTGGAGACACCCAGAACTTTCTGGTGTTTCTTGGACATTCCTCTTGCTACACCAGAGGTGTCATGTTGGTAGAAAGTGGCCATGATGGAGGGAAGGAAATATCATCTCAGTCGTAAAACTTACTCTACATTACAAAAAAAAAAAAAAAATCTCTAAAGCCTTCCAGCTCAGTGGCAGGTCACTAGGTAGCATGCATGACATCCTGATGTAATTCTCAGCATAAACAAATCAAGGCAAAACCTCCCTCAGCATCATTCACCTTATTTTTAGATGTAGAGGGATAGATGGTCAATTAATGTTCACAAAACAGCAGTCTGTTCTGGGGATGTAGCACCTCACTTTGGGATATGTGAGAAATTGGCATTTATTGCATCAGAAGCTGTGGCCAAAGTCTCATTTTAACCCATGTCACAGATTAGTTAGTGTCCTCTGAAATATCAGGTCTCATGCATGAAACACTGTGTGTGTGTGCGCACACGTGAGTGTGTGTCTGTGTCTGTCTGTGTCTGTGTGCGTGTGTGTCTGTGTGTATATGATTTTTGACTAATGGGATTAATCAAATGACTGATGGCCAGGTATTAGAAGATTTTGCAAAGGCTCAAATGTCTCAGTCTCATCTATCAACTAACATGCTATTGAAACCAGAACAAAGATAATATGACTATGAGCATCCACTTCTGTATTTGCCAGGCACTGGCATAGCCTCATATGAGACAGCTATATCAGGGTCCCTTCAGCAAACTCTTGCTGGCATATGCAATAGTGTCTGGGGTTGGTGACTGATTATGGGATGAATCCCCGGGTGGGGTAGTCATCTATATGATGGAACACAGGGCCCCCAATGGAGGAGCTAGAGAAAGTACCCAAGGAGCTGAAGGGGTCTGCAACCCTATAGGTGGAACAACAATATGAACTAATCAGTACCCCCAGAGCTCGTATCTCTAGCTGCATATGTAGCAGAAGATGGCCTAGGGCCATCATTGGGAAGAGAGGCCCCTTGGTATTGTAAACTTTATATGCCCCAATACAGGGGAATGCCAGAGCCAAGAAGTGGGAATGGGTGGGTAGGGGAGCAGGGTGGGGGGAGGGTATGGGGAACTTTCAGGATAGCGTTTGAAATGTAAATTAAGAAAATATCTAATAAAAAAGGTGAAAAAAAAAAGATCGTATGAACAGAAGCATTCTTTCTTCTTGCAGTCGTTCCAGATGTCCAGGGTGGGGTAGTATAGTTTTATTGTACTTAGATTCTACTTCTGTCCCTTGAGGCATCTTTCTTTCTTTCTTTCTTTCTTTCTTTCTTTCTTTCTTTCTTTCTTTCTTTCTTTCTTTCTTTTGTATTGCAGCATTCGAAGCAGCAGAAGGTAGCTCCACATTATTACTTATGTGTTGGTGGAGTGAGAAAGAACAATTTCTAATTTCTGCCAGCAAAATTCTTTCCCATTCCTGTCTACTGAGCCTGTGCTGGCAGTAATCATGGCCTCCCTCTCCCTTCCCCTCCCTGCCTTAATAGACATGTGCTGTGTTCATGCTGGATTGATGTAGGGAAAACACAGTAAAACTCTTCTTTCTGCCGAGGCATTAATTCCTTCCTGAGTTCAGAAATTAGGATTGAGTAGCCTACACATCTAATTGTCTTTTCCGCTGTAAACAGGAGCGAGCTTATAAAGACAGATGCAACCTTAAATGCTCTGTGGCATCTTTAACAGCCTGCATCTCTTTAGCTCTTTCTAATTATTTTCTTTCCACCCTTCTCTCTGTTCATTGGCTCACTTTTCTCTGTACCTTTCTTTGTGTGGGGAGTGATGCCGTCCCAGATCAAAATAGAAGCTAAACATGTGTTAAGTGAATGACTAGTTTTATAGTAGAATCTGCCTACGTGGGCTTCCATGGGCACTGTGACATTTTTTAAGAGGCCTAGGTTGAGGGCTGTTTGATTATAGAGCTGTCCGGGTATACAGGTCTGAGGCCAAGAGGCCGTGAAGCTGAAGGGAAAAGCAGAAGGTGGAGGACCTTGTTCTATCTGATGCAGATCACAGTAAGACTCAACACAAGCCAACAGGCTCGGACCTGCAATGATCTCAAGTAGCTACTGTGGGCATGGACTTCACACAGTTGTTTCAAAAACAAAAACAAACCCAAGCCAACCAAACAAAAAAGCAGATATACAGATCATATTTCACCTTGCTCTCAGCTTAATGTCTAAATGACCAGTTAATATAGCTCTTGGGAATTCCACTCAACAATGAAGCAGCTTCCATTCAGATTTATTCTACAGTAGTAAGAAATTGAGTAGAAGGTAGCCTGGGGTACCCTCACTCAGAGGCCTGGCCTCCCTGACCTTGAATCCACACCCTTCCACCAGGGATGGTTGCTCTTTCCTTTGGAAAGTCTCTGGCCCATCAGCACTTTAAGCTCTTCATCCCGTCCCCCTCCAGGGCTGTGGGCCAAACCCAAGGTCTTGAAGGCTATGCAAGCTCTGTCACTGAACTATATCTATATTCTTGTTTGTTTGTTTGTTTGTTTTCTGAGACAAGGTATTTCTATGTGGCTCAGACTGCCCTGGAGTTTGTGTATTGTGCAGGTTAGCTTTGAACTCGGAGATCTGCCTGCCTCTGCCCTGCAAGTGCTGGGATTAAAGACAAATGCCACCACTGCCGGTCACCCAGCTCCTATTCTTAAAAATACAATATGCTGACTTTTTGTTCTATCCAAGCCCCTGTGTTAAGTACAGTAAATTCATTATCATATCTAATTCTCTTAACATTCCATCTTAAATTTTGGTTAATACACCCCCTCTCTATGTTCTTCTCTGCTCCAATGGCTTTGACTATTACTCCCATACTTAATTTTTGAGTGCCATTATCCCCAGATCACCAGCACAAATCGCCGACAGCTCAGTCGTTGTCTTTCAATAGATGGCCATCATTATCCTCTAACTCAGAGTCTCAGAAGCTTTTCCCAATCTCACCACCTTCTGTGTGTTACATCATTATCTTTACTATCATTTACTCTTAAGAGTATGTGTGTGTGCACACGTGTGCATGCATGTGCATGTGTGTGTGTGTGTGTTTTCTCCTCTGTGTATTTTCCCTCAGTACTTCTTGACTACATGTCATGTACTCTGCACTAATGACTGTAACGGACTTCTTGAAGACAGGGTGTTTTGTCTGATTCCAGGAACTTCACTCTTACATGCCCTCTGCTACTATCCTTGGCGATCTGACATATATGTCTCCCCTGTGTTGTTCTGGGGACCAGTTGCCCCACTGAGTTGAGTCTACATCATTATTCTCATTCTATTTATTTAAGTCTATCCATGCTGCCTTCATTATCTTTTTTTGTTTGTTTGTTTTGTTTTTCTTGTTTTTTCGAGACAGGGTTTCTCTGTGTAGCCCTGGCTGTCCTGAAACTCACTTTGTAGACCAGGCTGGCCTCGAACTCAGAAATCTGCCTGCCTCTGCCTCCTGAGTGCTGGGATTAAAGGCGTGTGCCACCACCGCCCAGCTCATTATCTTTTGTTATTGTAATATATAGTCTTTGTCCTAGAAAGCTGGGGTAGTGTGTCATTTTTATCTCTAAGTCTTTTTATAAAGGCCCCTTCACCTAGACTCTTTCCCCTCCCATTTTTTTTTTCACATAAAAATATCTAAGGCTTGAGTCTGAATGTTTATGCCTGTAGACCTGGCACCAGTGAAGCCAAACAGTTGGGATCATGAATTGGAGGCCAGCCTGGACTACAGAGTAAGGGCCCACCCCATCTCTAATAAAAATAGAAAGAAAAGCCCGAGGCTCAAAAAAGATACATTGATGATTTGTGGTTGTACATGTCAAGCAATTGAGCTGCATTTAAAACCATTCTTCTGATCCCCAAGAATGTGTTATTTTTTTCTTTAACTGTGTTGGCTTGCTTCAGAGTCATATTAATATAAGATGCATTTCACAGATGGAGACTCAAATTGCATTTGTGTAGCACCTGCCTGGTAATCAAATCTACCAGTCCAGGCCAGCATTAGCCTTTGAAGACTGTCTCCCTTGTGTTGGATCTTAGCCATCGCAAATTAAGACATTAAAACCTCCAGCCAAATTAATCTGCAAAATATGGCTCAGTTTTAATATTTTTTCAATCTCTAGTCCTGTGTGTGTATGTGTGGGAGAAATCCTTAAAAATCAAATGAAATGAATTATTTCAAAGCTACTGAAATCCTCCATTGAAATTCAGATTCAATCATGGGGGCATTGCTGTCCTAGGTTTGTACTTTAAGCTTCACCCAAAGTTCCAGTGTGACATTTTTTTTTTTTTTTTTTATGATTCTATAAAAGGAACTGATAGCATATGCTCAAGCTGAGCGAATGACTAGGATGCCAGTAATATGTTTTTTTGTAAACTCTTGTCTATGGGCTTCCAATGCAGAGAGGACTTCTCTGGGCCTTGCTTTTAAAGTGAGGACATGACCTTTAGTTCAAAAAGATCTCAAAGACCATCAAACTCTTAGCCAAAGTCTTTTTTTTTTTTGGTATATTTTTTTATTAGATATTTTCTTAATTTACATTGCAAATGGGTCCTTAAAGAATGTAGATGTGGGTTTGTAACCCTGCAGTTTGCTAAGTGATAAATAAATCTCTCCCACTTCCTTTTCCCCTGGACTAAATGCTCTAACATTTCGAGGGTATCAATGGATTAGTGATATTGGTGAGCATTATTTAAAAAAGAGATATTTTATTTGCACGAAAGCCACAGAGAGAAGGGTCCCATTGTACCCGAGTTTTATTACCAGTGTATATGTGTGTGTGTGTGTGGGGGGGGGCTTCTTGTCACTCAGTCAATCTTATCACTACCACATTGGTTTCTGTCAGGAAAAACAAACAAGCAAGCAAACAAACAAATCTCGGATTCTCAAAACCCAAAGCGTCATATTTTATTCAAGTTATGCTCACGGTCCTGACACATCTTTAAGGGGAATTTGGAACTCAGTGTTGTTAAAATCTGCCTCTAGAGTCTTCTCTTTCCTGAGAGTAGAAGTCACCACTTTGGCTCTTGAGATTCTCTGCTGACAGCAGCAGGCGCAGTGTCATCCTCACCCCAAATCTCCATGCCTTAGTAGAAAACTAGCACATGGCGAACACAATCTCTGCAGTGGAAGCAAGTGGAAGCTTATCCCACAAACAGGTGCCTCTGGCCACTCAGCCTTTTACTGCTTCAGCACCTACTGTGTGCGAAGCCTTCTTTATAATTAGCGAAGGGGAGGTTCAAAGATGAACAAGGCATTTATAATCCAATACCAACTTGTTGTACTACCAAAGGCATACTTCATATTTCACATTTGCTAAGTAAATTATTTTGTCTTTCCTTTCATACATGAGATTCTGTAAGGCATGGTGGGTGAGTTGTTTCACAGACTGGTTTTTGAGAGCCACTGAGCCCTTTGTTTGACCATACAAAGTCACTTTACCTTGGTTTCTGCTGTTTTCATCTATAATGTTAGGAAGTTTAAAGTTCTCTGTTCCCGCCTTCAGTATCCATCAACTACTGTATAAACCATGTATCAACCACGCGCAAGGCATTGGTCCAGCTGCTTGGATACCTTAGCTCCCTAAGCAGGCACTAATCCCCATCTTTTCCCTCCCTGTTTCTGTTGGGGAGGAAAACAGACAAAGAAGAACTAATATAAACTTAAACTAACACTAATAGTATGTTAAAGGGTTGTAGCGCTATGTAACAAGAAGTGTGAGAGACAATCAGGAACTCAAGACAGAGTAATTGCAATCTTACAGAGTGTCGTTGGCTATATAAACAGTCTTGGCAATGTTCAATACCCTCCACTGTATAGCTTCTCTATGGGAACAGGGAAGACTATTGGACAAGAGCAAACACCACAGACACGGCCCACCTCCCTCTCTGGCTTTGCTCTTTCCTCTCCTTTCAGTTGGAATCAGATGTGTGACTTAGAGCTTCTCACAGTAGCCACTGGCCTTATGTAGTTATGAAGATATTGAAATGAGGCTTATCGACACTGTACTATTCCTCAGACGGGAAAAACAAATAGGCTTTCAAAACTGTATGTATAATACCTTACTACTCACTAACATTTTCATATTGATTTTGTGTTGAAATGATAATATTGTGGCTGGGGTGAATAAAATATACTTAAAACTAATCTCATTCATCTGATCTTTAAAATTTTTAACTACCACAAACTCTGGGAGTACACATACAGCCTGAGTGGTGTTTCTCTTGGGCAGCACATATCTGAAACCCGAACTAAGAGTGCTGTTATTAGCGTGCTTATTGATTTTACCTTGCTGGGTACATTATTTGTTTTCTTACTAGGCATCTTTCCCTTTTGTTGTCCTCAAAATTCTTTATTCTGTAGCCTCTGGGTTAGGAAATGCAAGCACAGGGGTCTGAATTCCTAGAACTGAGAATATTCTAGGGCCATTATAAGTAAGCAATTTCTGCGAGATGGGTCAACAGAGGGGATTTATATTCTGGGACAGAATCAGAGGTCCACAGAGCTATATCTCGGTAACTGTAAGGTAACCGTTTTGATTAAGTTGTTTCTGGCCAATCAAGATATTTTAGTCACTAGTTTTATTCTGAACTTAAAAATAATGTCAGAGCCGGGCGTGGTGGCGCACGCCTTTAATCCCAGCACTCGGGAGGCAGAGGCAGGCGGATTTCTGAGTTTGAGGCCAGCCTGGTCTACAAAGTGAGTTCCAGGACAGCCAGGGCTACACAGAGAAACCCTGTCTCGAAAAAAAAAATTCAGATGTCATACATGGTAAGTGATGGAGATACAGTATAAAATAGGAACTGCTTCCTCAAACTGCTGCTAATTATGGAGGTCAACATACCTTCAAGGGTCAGATTTAAAAAGGAGGAAGGCCGACATAACCTACACGTATCTCATTTTGCATAAATTCAGGATATAGCAAGAGGACAGATTCAACATATGACTTCAAAAAATTTGCATTATAGATTCCCAACTTCCCTGAATCTTACTTTCCAAAGCATTAAGAGCCAGGGAAGATGCCCAGCTACCTTTCTTTAAGCAAATAAAGAGCCAAATCCTTTAGCTCATGGACTTTTCAGTTCTCTTGATGACGATTCCCCAAGGACAGCAATAAATCTTATTGACTGACTACAGATTCCAGCATGTCCCTTGGGAGCCTGTTTCTGTATTTCATTGCTCTGATAGGAAAAGAACTCTTGCTTGTGTCCGATCAGAACCAGAGTTCTTTATTCTAAGCCATTTTTTCCCCTTCTTTCTTCCTTTTGACATCTTCCCTGCCTCTCTCGTTTTTTGGTTTGTAGAGGATAATTGATGAGCGAGTGTGCAAGCTGCTGGAATGTAAGTGACCCCTCTTTCCCATCTCCAGATCACTGTATGAACTACAGAGTTCTATGCGCTTGTGCAGCGTTGCTTTCTCTCTCTGCCTGTGTTTCTTTCTACCTCTAAATCAACTGCCTTGAAAATGTCTTTACTGAATTTCCTTCCTCTTGTCCTATTTTCTCATTTATTACTGGAATTGTTTTTTTTTTTTTTTCTTTCTTTCAACTGACCATATAGATGTGTTCCTGGGCCTGTGATATTAGAAAGCTGTAAACCACACTACTAATGCACACCTTCAATAGGCAACCAGGAGAAACAGATTGCCCCAAAGAACACAGAAACAAAAGAGCAAACAGTACCAGACCATGAGGAAATCAGTGACTGGCCATCAGATAGCTGTTCAATTTGGAGCACAAGGGAAGAGAAGAAGATAATAGTCACTGAAAAGACCAACTTATCTTGTATATCTAAATTACAAAGCCTGGATGGTCTCAAACAGTAGGGTATTTATACATTCCCTGGCCATTGTCTTATTTAGAGCACTTAAAAATTAAAAGAAAGGAAGATAAAGAGTCACTCTTTCAGGTCTCAAAGGTTTAATTTTCTTTTTAGATCCTCATTGCTTTGTTCAATCTAACTCTAGCTGTCTTACTGAAACACAGACATTTTCAGTGCAAGAAACTTTATTTTGTCCCATTGTTCAGAAGGATCGTTGCTTCAACAAAAATGCAGACCACTCATGAGTGGATTGTTTATTGGGGAACCAATAATTTTGGTGAGAAAGGACAGGTAATACTGCCTTTGTGACTATTTGGTTGGAAAATGGCAATTTCTAAAAAAAAAAAAAAGATAAATCTAGGTGTTTCTATAATTGCAAATGTTTCTCCTGGCTTCTTCCCTGAACTGTGAGGTCCTTCAAGGTAGTGACAGTGTCTTATTCACCTTGGGATCTCCATGTCACTTCCAGCAGAGCTCAGAACACAGGAGATACTCAGAAGTGATTGAATGGGTGACTGAATGGCTGTGTAGATAAGTGGATGGCACACGCAATCTACTCATGGAGAAAAATGAGTGGGAAAGCCAATATTCCAAAGCAAAATGTGTTCTTTTGTATGAGATACGGTGTAACTTTGTAACTTTGTGGACCAGGCTGGTCTCAAACTGCCTCTGCCTTCCTAGTGCTGGGATCAAAAGCATGCTTGACCATAGCCAGCTCATTTGTGTCTAAAAGGATTATTAGTAATCTTGTTTGTATCATATCTCATTCTTTAATGATAAACCATCAAGGTACTCACCTTTCTTCATTTTATATAAACTAGTTCGAGAAATAAATAAAAAATATTAATACCTAAAAAGTATATATTTTTATATATATATATATATATATATATATATATTCCTATACATCTAACTGACAGGACAAGAAAATGAAAATCAACATGCCCACCAGCATGACCTGGGTTTAATTGGGTAAAGGTGTAAGTGACTCTTCAATCTGAGTTTCATTTTGTTTTTGGGGACAGAGTTTGGTTTTGTTGACAGAGTTGCACTGAGTTTAGAACTTGCAAATTATCTGACTCAAACTCCTGAGTACTAGGATCAAGGTGTGTGCCAACACACTCAGTTCGAATCTGATTTTAATTGAATGGCAGTAATGAATCAATGGGGAGATGCTGAGAGCTAATCAGCAAAAATTAAATCATAAGCAATTGAACAAAAGTATGATCAAGAGTTGGGAGAAGGCTGAAGAGATGGCCCAGTGGATCCCACACAGCTCTGTCCCCAACTCACCACCCTCCTCTTTCTCCCTTCTCTCTCCTTCATCTCTCCCACACATATGCACATGTGCACATGAGTATGCATATGCAAGGCATACACACATTACAAATATTGAAAGAAAACTGGCAAGGGTACAATTTGATTTACATCATGCAAAAAAATGTAAACAAAGCCAAAACCAAAGGTCAGGGGGGCAGGGAACCCACAGAGGGGATATTAATATGAACAGATACATCTACTTATCAATATATATGCCAGTGCATCTAGAAGGGATTAATATGTTTTATTTTGTGGTGCTGGGGCTGGAACCCAAAGTCTCATGCCCCATCACTGAGCTATAATTTAGCCTCTGATAGTCTTTTTGGTTTTTTTGTGTGTGTTTTTTTTTTCATTGTATTTCCCATCTGGTCTCCAACTCTGGGCTCAACCAATCTTCCTGAGTAGCAGGGATTATGGGCATGTACCACTGTGCTTGGCTTGAACTCGTAGTTCTTAAGCAAGAGAATGACATGGTGGGAAGGCTGGTTGAAAAGCGATGCTGAAAGGACTGGATGCCTTAAAGGCACTCAGCTTTGAGGGGATCATGAAGATGTGATGGGAAGTATAAAGGAACTGTATAAAAATGGTGTCTTGGGATTCAATAGGAAAGGAGATAAGAAAAAAAACTCACTAAAATGAGCCAAGGAGCTTTGTACCAAGATGAAACTAAAAAAAAAAAAAAAATCAAAACTTAAATTTGGCTTGTGCTAAGGGACAAAATGAGGATACACATGTCACCAGTGACTCTTGGGAGTTTGGAGAGGGGCAATGTCTTGATGGGAACAGCATGTTAAGATTTAGTGCAATTAGAACAGCTATCTCTGGAAGTGACTGGAAACTTAAGGCCAACAAGAATCAGAGATCATTTCTGAGTGTTCCATCCCCTTAGGCTGACAGCTCTGTACTTCTGAAATGGTTTTCTGTTTATTTATTTGTTTTACTGGCAGCCTTTGGATTAAATGAGGGTCTGACCCTCACTTTATAGGAAGGCTGTGTAAACCTCTGAGCTGAGAGATCATTTTGTTTCTTCATATATCCAAGAGACATGAATCAAGTACCTTCTCTGTGCATAAAGACACAAAGACAAGTAACTCCTGATTATAACCCTGGCTATGAAGTCATCCTTGCATGAGGGTCAAGACCACAGCATGCAGCCGAAACCATCTCCAGCTCTGCCCCGTCTGTTCTTCAGAGAACCCAGTCTACTTCAAAACCCTCCAACACTGCTGAGAATCCCCTACAAAGTGCCATAAGTTTGGGGTACCTCATTGTAGCCCTTTCACACATTAAAGTACGCAGGTAGTCCAGGATCTAAGCCTACTTTAGAACTGCTAACCATAATGTATAGAATGAGGCCCGGTAGGAGGTGAGGCTGATAGACAGGGAGGAGTCAGAGGTCCACGCTGCTTCTCTTCTGCAGAGCTGATCATGGTCTGCTTTCCTGAACTGGTTCTCAGTCTTCACAGGGGCATTCCACAAGGGCTCTGAGGATCTAGATTCCTTTTTAATACATACTTGGAATTTTGAGGTGTGATTTGGGCTGCTTTCTAATGGATGCATGCTAACACTTGTCTGTTTTGGTCTTTCTGTATCTGCTTCTCCTGTTTGTCTGGTAGCAGAGCCTTTTCCCAATCTAAAAATTTTTTTAGGCCTAATCATCCAATTAATTACACGAAGAAATAACTTTGCATGCCTAGATCAAAACAATACAATGTATGTCTTGAATATAAGAAAATTTTATCTGTCAATTATAGAGTATTTTTAGATATGACCCACTCTTTGCTAAAACACTGGCTCCTTTGTATATATTATTCTGCCCTAACACATTTAATATGGCTGTTCCCTCTCACTATTTATGTCTTAACATCAATATCACCTTCTCGAGACTCTAGCCCTCTAAAGGATTTCCAACTTTAAAGAAGTTTGATAATTTCTACATGCATATGATGTATTTTGATTGTATTCACTGCCATTTCATGCTCTTTGCATCTTATTTTCCCATTATTTTTGTTTTCTTCCTGCAGGAATCATAAACTATGACTATATTACCAGTTATCTTTTATTTAATTTTTCTGTTTCATGAGGCTATGAATTGTAAAAATGACCCAGGAACTATGTTTGGCTAGTTCAACATGAGGTCAACAGCATATAGATTTAAACATCTATCTATATTACCTGTATTACAGATGCTCAATAAATATTTGGAAGACCGTGTTTGAATGGGATCTTATTCTTATAGGAGAGAAATATGCCGGCATCAACTCAATGAAACTGCGCAAGAAGAGATCTGAATTTGAATAGGCTGAGAGAAAAACGTGTAAAAATATTGACATTAAAAAAATTCTAATTGTATTTGAGAGAATGTGCTGCCCCGCTGAAGTCACACAGCATGCTATAATTCCATAAACCCCAGCTGGGCTTCCAGGCTAATCAGCAATCAAGCATGGTTGGTCCCCTGACCTAGATTTTGCTAAAAATCTCTCCTGAGACTGTCAAATGATTAATTATTAGATTAACACACTGAAGATTAATAGTGCCTCCTAGTCCAATGGTTTGCAAAGCTGATTTTAAGTATCCAAGTCCTTTCGGCATGTTCTTTTGAAAGATTGCTGCTTTCTCGCCGCTGTTAAATTATTTTCTGTAGCTTCTGTGTATAACCGAAAGGTTAATCCTTGATTTTTTTTTTTTTCCCTATCAGGACACTTAAAAAAATTAAAAAGAACAGCTAGGTATGATTGCTTTATCCTTTTTTTTTTTTTTTAGAAGTTAAATAGAATATTTTGTATGCCATTAGGGTCCTGTAAGATTTCCTTGTTATCCTTGTTCAGGTCTTATTTGGGCAGCCATGTTGTTGAGACTTGGTGGGTAGAGCTTCTCTGGTGTGTCTAGGAGATAAAATCTTACCGGAGGCATCCTGTTCTTCTGGCTCTTATGCTCTCTCTGCCCTTTCTTCAGAGATGTCCCTGAGGCCCTGGTGTAGGGGTCGTGTGTAGATAACTCAGCTGCCGTTGGACTCTGCAAGATGAGTTGTTTCTGCATTTTGGTTGGTTGTATCTCCATCTCTGTTGCAAAGAAAGAGAAGTGTGTGAAAATAGACTCCCTAGGGAAGATCCCCTAATTGGTTATCCAATTGGTAGTAAAAATATTCTTATAAAAATAAATTGTTTTACAGAACTAAAATAAAACACATTTATTTTTCCCCTCAGAAAAACTAAGGTTTAAATAGCTGAACTAGACACTATAGATTAGGATCATAAGACGTTAAAATGTCTTACAGCTTACAGCATAATTTTTTTTTTGACACAAATTAAACTTACTTTATCCTTCCAAAAGTATGAGAAACCGGCAAAGGAAGCATCATTTCACAGATGAGGAAACCAAGACTAAGAAAGTTGAAAGATGTTTACAGAGGTGCATGGCATTTTCGCTATGGTGAATGACTTGAAATTACATTTTTAGTCTCTAAGTTTTGTGGTTTCCTTAAAAAAATATCATAGCAGTCACCTCTCTTTTCCTTCCCTCTCCTAGAACCTCTCCCTACTTTACCCAGTGTTCCTTAGGTGGACTATTCAGAGAACATGCTCAGGCAGACATATTGAATTAAGAATTCTGGCCGTGCAAGCCTCCACCCTCCTACCCGAGTGAAGAAATCCCAGCAAGGCCATCTATTTAGTCAGGCATTGGCCCAGTGGCTGTGGGAGGATCGTCAACTGCAGTGTCATGGATTCAGGTCCCAGAGAGTAAATATTGAAACCTGTGTTTGTTTCCGTACATGTGCCATAGGGCTTAGCGCTGGGCACATCCTGAAGATGGAAACCCCTAGTCATTGTGATCCTGCCAGCCCGGGCACTACTGCCGTACCTGAGCCTCACTTGAAAGGAGAGCAACGATCATTTTGATGACTCATCTTCCCTCCCATTTGTGTAGTGCCTCTACCCAGCCGAAGCCCTGTCGGTCCCCCTACCCCCAACCCCGGCACCCGCCATCCCACCCCCACCCCGCAGGGCCTCGCTTCTCTCATTCTTACTCTTTGAGCTGTGCTTCTTCCTTTGAAGGAGCCCACTCTGGGTCTCCAGGGTTCTGTACGAGAGATTTATTTCAAGGACATGCTTGCATTTCTGTTTCTTTTGCCCCTTCAATATGGTGGGCCACCCCGCTCTGTATATCAGTAGAAGCAAGTGATGGTTATCAAGGCTTTGTGGAATAGGTTATGCATCAGATATCACGGGGGAATATACAAAACAAATAGGAAGCTGTATCATAAAATTTAGTTTGGAAGATAAAGAATGTGTTTACCTAAGGGGAGAGAAATAGTTATTAACTGGGTGTCCCAAATTAGGACAGTCTCAAGGATAAATGAGTCGGGTGTGTCTCTGAGGAAGAAGAGACAGTGTCAAGTGGTGGTCTAGATGCCATGTGACAAATCATCCTCATCCGCAAATTCCTTCAAATAAGAACACAATCCAGAATTTAAATGTGTCTGCCCTGCCATCTTCATTTCAGAATTAACCTGACAACTGCCCTCCAATCAGCTTGACAAATTACCTAATTTCCCAAGTTCAGCATGTTAAAACACAATGGAATAAAGGAGTGAGTTTCAAAGAAAATGATTCATGGAGATTTTTAGAGAAGTGTTAGAGACAGTTTTTCAATTGAACATGGAGGTTTGTTCAAAGCCAGTAGCAAACCTGCATCCAGAGTTTCTACTGATGCTAAAGGAAAGCAATGCTGGGCGGTAGAGAGAATAAGGTACAGGGACCGGGAAGGGAATTGTCTCCTCCTTCACCATGCAAGTTTTCCTATATTACACCCATTTTCTGATCTACCATCATCCTTCCCCTATAGATCCTATTCTCTTGAAATTCAGTCTCCCTGCTCTGTTTTCCAATTTCTATTCCTATCCAAGAATAAAATAAGAGACCTAGAACTGTTATAACTTTTTTTTTTTAATTTTTAATAAAGTTCCATGTTATCAGCTATACAGAGGTACCTATGCCCTCCTGTCTGGTCCTGAGCCTTGTGGAGTTCTACAATGATTTTATCAGTCAACTTCTCATAAATAATCTATTCTATAACAATGTTTCTTCCTCCTTTAATATATGACAACTATTATTTACTGAGTTTCTTATTCTATCTGACCTAATGAGTTAAAAAAAAAAACACCTCAAATTATATTTCCTTCATTTTAGTGGTATTTGGTGGAAGACATGTATTCTTATCTGTAGTGTTTAATATCACCACAGATTAAGCTCTCATGAAGCAGACGGTGAGGTAATTTGAGATTCAAGATCAGAGATCAATAGCTGCGAAAGAAAGTGGAGCGACATCAGGACTGAATTAGGAGGGAAAGTCAACCCAAAATGCACATGTAGGCGGTAGCAAATCTAGCATGGGACTCTGGAGCACACAACATTCAGAGCCATCCTTCCACAAGAAATGGCCAGGCCTGGGTATGCCCCAGCTTCATTGGGGTTTGGGCTGTGCTTAGAAGAGAATGACCATGGGGAAGGCTAGTCCCTGTGGCTAGACACTGAGTGTGAAAGAACTGTCAACTGAACGTTATATATTGGATAACTACTTTTCACAGCAAGTTCTTCAAGGGGTTATCTAGGTAGCCATGTCTGCCACAGACTGGAAGCTTGTCATAGATAAACCTCACTTTTATTAAGATGTAACTCACTATATAATTCACCTAAGTTTATAATTCCATGATGTTTAATATGTTTGTAGTTTTCAAAGCTGTCCCCAACTGTCGGCTTCAGAACACCTTCATTGCACCTCAAAGGAGCCTTGTCTCCCTTCACTGTAACTATTCAGCAATCCAATGTTGTAAAGATTTTTTTTCTAGATGGTTTATGATTTTACTGCTTATATTAGGTCATTGATCCATTTGGAGTTAATTTTTATATGAGGTACAGGTACACATGATTATATCTAATAGTCATTTGAGACTGTCTCAATCAACATAAAATATCTATTACTATTTATATACATTATGTATGCAATATTATATTAGGCATTATAAAACAAATTTTTCTTTATGCCTATTACATTCTAATTCTTTTTTATGGAGACATATACCTATTTTTAAATTTATTTTTATAAGATATACTTATTTCAATTTTTATGTGTGATTTTTCTACCTTCTTTTATGTGTGTATACAGCATACACATCTAGTATCCCCGGAGGCCAGAAGAGGGCATTGGACCCTCTGGAGTTATGGATGCCATTTGGATGCTAGTAATTGAATTCAAGTCTTCTTGAAGCATAACAAGTTTTCTTAACCAGGGAGCCATCTTGCCAGAATCTACCTGGTTTTAGTATTCATATTACAGTCTTGAACAAGATAATGGACATACATAAAATGTTTAAACTATACTACATAAGAGTTATATTTGCTGTATTGTGCCACTCCTTTTGAGTAGGCTCAAGTACCCATGAATTTAAGGAAGAAAAAAAAAATACATCATATACCTAGTATTTTCCAGGCACTAAATTAGACATCAGAGATACAAAGAAACATAAAATATGCTCTTTTCCTGCCAGCTAGCTCATAGTGTGGTGTAAAAACTGACATTATAAGAAAATTCAAGCTGCAAACAAAACTATCACCATAACTCACCCCAAATCACCCTGACCCTGAGAGAGAAGAGATTTCCTGAGATCAAAATCTGTCTTTAGATGGTTACTTAGGCAAACCTCTAATTTTAACAAAGGAAATGAAGTTTTAAAAGATAGCTACAGGGATACCCAGTGTGCCCTATGTCCTCTTCCATGTTCTTAGGAAGCCATTTGAATCAGTCTGCTGTTGATGTTGGCCAGGAGCAATTTGATACTTGTTTTCCATTGTTCCTGGTAATATAGAGCTCATGCCCCTTACTCTGGCACTTCTGTGCAAGTTATACAATCCCTCTTAAGGATCTTTTATTGTCTCCAGTGATTGCTAAATGTTTACCAATAACGAATCTGTGAAGTTGATTTTCTTTGTACATTTAAAGTTAGTCAGGGAAAACATTTACCTCTACATAGGAATTTTTTTTATAATCATCTTGATTCTATCTTAGTAAATAGAATTGCTTAAGAGCAGATCAAGCAGGACAGGAAAACACAATATCAAATCAAGAGCTACAGATGGGTCAGGAGGTGGTGGTGCATGCCGTTTCCCAGCACAAGTGAGGGAAGAGGCTGGTGAATATTTGAGTTCCAGGACAGCCAGGGCTACACAGAGAAACTGTCTTGGTGGGTGGGGAGTAGGGATGGGGAACCAGTGGATGGCTCTGCAGGTAAAGGCACTTGTTGCCAAGCAGAGTGATTGGAGTTTGATTCCTGGGGTAGACATTGTGGATTGGTGGCTGATTATGGGATGGATCCCCAGGTGGGTAACAAAATGCCCATGGAAGGAGTTACAGAGACAAAGTTTGGAGTGGAAATGGAAGAAAGGACCATCCAGAGACTGCCCTACCCAGGGATCCATCCCATATACAACCCCCAAACTCAGACACTTGCATATGCCAGCAAGATTTTGCTGAAAGGACCCTGATATAGCTATCTCAAGTGAGGCTATGCCAGTGCCTGGCAAATACAGAAGTAGATGCTCACAGTCATCTATAGAATGGAACACAGGTCCCCCAATGGAGGAACTAGAGAAAGTAACCAAAGAATGGATGGATGAGTCTTCCTGACTAGCTATCATAAATGTTGCAGATGATGTCCACAGCAAAAGTTTCTATGATAGTATCAATTTACTGTAGACCAGAGTATCCTTTGTTCTTTTAGAAATATTAAATCTATTTTAATTAGGTGTTAACTTATTAATATCAAATATATGACATGTCCATATAACTTTTTAAAATTGATGATATATCTTTCTTTTCTTACCCTTCATTTCTTTCCAAAAATAGCGTCCTAGAACTCTGCTTCAGCAGTTGCACTCCTGTTCACAGAGATTTTTAATATGATAAGAGAATCCTGGAAGTAGGAGATGCTTTAAAAACAAAACCAGAGGCCGACAATCCCAAATCCACAATATTTCCAAGTCATGATTAGAAGGGGGATATTTTAAGACGTCCCCTGGATTTTTGGTTCATCTTTCTCATTGTAATTTCCCCATTTCCCCCCCACCCTGATGAGAGGGGCATTGCATGTGTTGGCAGGAAGAAGAACAGCCAGAACAAGTGACTGAAGAGTGAGGCGAGAGTCTGGTAAGGATAGGGTGTGGGGCTACAGCTGCTCCACAGCAGGAGAACAGAGGCCTGTTATGCTCACAAGAGGAACACACATGGTCTACTTCCATCCTTTCAGAGTCCCCGTTTCCGCTGAGTTATCTGCTGTCGCTGCTTCTCAGCCCAGAAGGAACTGGCACAATGTTTACTACCTGAGGGGATCAGAAATAGAGACCAAACCCCCCATGGTGCTTTTGAACAAGCAAGCTTAGAAAGCCACAGAAGGGTGGACAGATTGTTCTAGCAAAGGGAGGTGGGTATGGCTCCTGAAACCTAGACCCAAGGGAATGCTGTTTATAGGTGACCAGGAAGAAGGAAGAGTAAGATTTCTGGCAGACAAAAATCTTCTTGCCCTGGTAGGAACTTATTAAATGTGCTGTCTTGTGTTTTTATGCCATTTAGAGGCCTGTTTGGGAAAAGTAGGTACACGGAAGCGGTCGCTCCTATGTTGGAAATTGCCAGTTGGCAAGTTCCTTCCCTTGGCATGGAAAGTGCCTCATTTTTCACATAAAATGCAGTGGCACCAGAACACAAAGCTCTTTGGAACTCTCCCAAGTGCACTTTTTGGGACATGCCAGGTTGATGGCAGTCGCTTGGAATCACAGAATGTTAAGAGTCAAAAAGCTAGAAAATGTCTTGCTGTCAAAGTTCTGGACGGTAATCAAAATCCCCTGCAATAGCCTGGGGATGCTTGGGGATCTATAGGACTTCGCTGGCCAACAACTCCAAGAAAGATAACCCACTATGGGCACTGGGATTTTTATTTGTCAGCCTCTGGGGTCTAGAAGGGTTTTATTGGCCCATTAGAGGTTAGTTCTGTTTGAACACTTTTTATATGTGTGTGTGTATGTAGTAGGCTTTCATATTCCACCTCCATATTCCTTCCATTTAGCATTTGCTGCTACATTATTTTCCTTGACTCGCTCACAGGACTGTATTCTATCTCCTCTCTCTTGGAATCTTCAACACATGGCCCCTTACTGATTTACTGACTTTTCTGAGTATTATAAATGGAACACACCCCTGAAGTTAAAGATAATGCCCTATTGTTGAAGATGCCACATACTTAGGTCACAGAACACAGAGGAATCTTGGTGTTTACCTGTAAGGTTCACGCCTCCTGGCTTCCTTTCACAGGGCTAGAAAGTTCTATGCACACTACTGGAAGAGAAAATTATATCAGTCTTATCCAGAGCTAGCTGTGAACCTTTTGAGCCACAGTAATGATCAGCCTGGCAAGACATGCTCATTGGGGCAAGAGTGTCATAAATGGTACAGGAACAGCTGACTGCTTTCTGACTTGAATTAAGTCCTGCTCCATAACGCCATAGCTGGCATTGTTATCAGGGCCAAGAACTGGTACCTGGAAAGGTCATAGGCCCTAGGGGAGATTCTGCTACTATTACTTTGCTACATGGGCACAGTATTAGACTTCTGGGAACTTAACATCATACCCATAATATGATATAATTAGCACATCTCTCAGTCTGTATCAGAAAAAAAATCTTTTGGAGTAGGTAGTGACTTACACAGAGAAGTACAGAGAATAAAAGATTAGAATTAGAAGTCCAAAATGGGACATCTATGTTCTTCTTCCTCCTAAGGTTCAGGGATTATTGCAGAAGAAAAGGCAGAGAGATTATAAGAGCCAGAGGCTGTGGATGCCTTTAAGGAAACAGTGCTTTCTAGACGTAGCAGGGCTGTTGTGCATATGAACTCACAGCAGTTGTGACAGCACACGCAAGGTTGACACAAGTTCAAGCCAGACAGAATCTCAGCATGGAGGGATGAGGTGGACAGGAAGTCCCACCCCTAACGGAGGAGTTATTGACAACTGAAAGCTTCTGGGTAATGGAGAGTTTTCTTTGAATATGTGCCTCTGGTAGATCAACTACTCTCCAATAGAAAGCCACATGACCAAGAGTATATAGACAGAACAAATGTAGTTGATGGGTTAGAAAAAATTAAAGAATACACAGTTGAGTGGGTAGGGAAGGAGGGATAGATCTAAGAGGAGTTGGGGAGAACATAAATCTGATCAAAACACAGTGTGCAAATTCTCAAAGTTACTTTAAAAAAAAAGCCGAAAAGGGCCTTAGAGGTCATCCAGCAGCTGTGTCTGCCAACAGACGGAGTGATTCATGATTTTTCCCAAGTTTGGCATCTGCCTGGGAATTTACATGATGTCACTTCAGCACTGACAAATGAGCAGCTTGGCTAGAGCCAACACTTGTGTGGGCTGCTTCATCCACAGGCGTTAGCTGGTTAATTTGAGGAGAAATCGGCTCTCCCTGAGTCAGTAGACTGCGACACTGGCACTCTTACCTGCTCTGAGCCTCATCTCTCCTTTACTGCCTCTAAGATTTCTGAGTCACCAGATTCCTTCCTTCTCCATTCTGCTGCTGACCAGAGGGCAGGCCGATCTGCTCACTCCTTTTGACCCTGTCCAGCCACCATACCCATAGTCTCCTCCAATCAGGGCAAAGGCAGAACTGAAACCAAGTCTTGTGTCTCAGGGTGAGGGGTGTGCGGTGTGTGTCTATCTCCTTTTAACCTGAAAGCCTTCTCTCTCTGTGCTCAGATGTTCTCAGCTTCCTTCTTCCTCTCCCAAAACAGTTCATGGAGAGTCGGGGCTGGAGAGCAGGCCAGACATAAAGAAGGTACTATTGAGACCTGGCTCTAAGAAAGAAGCTTACATTTGGAGAAGGCTACATCTTAAGCCAAAGGGACCCTGCTTTTGTTATGGTTTCATAGCTGTGAAGACACACCATGACCAAGGCAACTCTTATAAAGGCAAACATTTAGTTTGGGGCTGGTTTACAGTTTCAAAGATGTTCAGTCCATTATCATCATAGTGGGAAGCACAGCAGAGGGCAGGCAGACCTGGTGCTGGAGGAGAGTTCTACATCTTGATCCACAGGCAGCAAGAGGAGGCTCTCAATCCACATTAGGGGGAACCTGAGCATAGGAAACTTCACAACCCACCCCTGCAGTGACACACTTCCTCCAACAAGGCCACACCTTCTCCAATAAGTCCACACCTCCTAAATGTGTCACTCTCTATGGCCATGCATTCAAAACACATGACTCTATGTGGACCATTCGTATTCAATGACCCCTTAGTTGTAGAAATAATGATCTAGTGGGGCAGCATGCATACCTTTCCCTTAGACTCATTTGACTGAAACTTGTTTCCTAACCTGAGGCCATGAGCCAGAGAGAAAGGAACACCTCTCAATGTTCATCAGGGAGACGAACATTGAGAGAAATCAGGGACACTCCACAACAGAGATAAGCCAGAACAGGAAGAGATACATTTCTCAATGAGGGTCAATAGAACTATGAAGTAGTCCTGAGCCTAATCTAGAGAAGTCTGGGAGTTATAGTTAAATTCTACATTGAGGGGGGAAACGAAATAAGCCCTGAGCCAGTGGTTTTCAACACAGGCTTCACACTGGAATCATCTGGGAGCTTGAAAAAAAAAATCTCCTTAGGCCCTATTCTTAGAAATTCTGGTTTAATTGGTCTGGGATATATTGGTTTCATTGAAGTCAGCCTGGGAAAATCTAATCTAATAGTCAAGACCGAGAGCTACTTTGAAATGAAATGATAATATGTAACAGGGAAACTTTCAAGCACATAAGTTTATTTTCCAGTTCTCTGAAGAGAGATGGCATAAAAGTACCTTGGGATCATTTTAGGGCTCTTCTTCAGATAGAAGTTACTTCAGAATTAGAAGGTGCTTTCGTTCAGAGAGGCAGGCGGGTATAGGAGCCCCCTGGAGTCTGAGCTTCACCAGTTGCTGAGAGGCAGGCAGGTATAGGAGCCCCCTGGAGTCTGAACTCACCAGTTGCTGTATGGAGAAGAGGTTTTATGCTGTCAGAAGAAAAGGGAGCCCAACCCAAGGTTTAGATCCTTACAGAGAGAAGAGAGCATGGGACTCAGGGCTCCCTGGAACCCTGGCAGGTGTCTCCCTGTGAGCTCCCTTTGTTTCTGCAGCTCTGTGACTGAAGCTCTAACACCAGCCCTCCTCCTCCACGCTCTCCCTGACCACCCCAAATAGAATTAATCTATCTCAAGTTCCTTGAGTACTGCATTCGTCTTCCTATTTCCTGCTCGTGTCACACTGCATTACGGTTATTTGTTTCTCTGTCTGTCTTTTTTTCCCTGCTAGACTGTGGATTTCTGAGAATCTGACTTTGCTTTTCATCTTTATGTAATAAATGTCAGGAGTGCCTGACATGTGATAGGTGCTGAACAAATATTTATAGAGCTGATCAGAAATCCTTGGCTGGGTTTCTAGGTAACCCAAAATGCTATTTCATTTACCATTGCAATTGAAATATGTGTATAGGTAATAGATGGTGGGGAGGAATGGCCTGGTATCATCCTTTTCTTCATGATAATTTAGAATTTATCTACATATAGACTAAATAAGAACATACAATACATAATGCTGAAATTCTCTGGGTATGATAGTTCACATCTTGTAGTCCCAGCAGGCAAAAATCTGAGACAGGAGATTGTGGTTGAGACAACTTGGGTCTATATAAGGAGCTCTTAATAAGAGAGAGGAGGGTGGGCATATGCTACCAGCAGTCCAAGGACTTAGAGGCCAATGCACATGGTATGGAAGAATGGAGGCAAATCTGGGAAGATTGGGGAACTAAAACTAAAGTACCTCTATAGAAAACTTTTGACCTTTAAGGTACTGTGGATCACAGAAGTCACTTAAACAGGAAATGTCAACATCAGGTTTTTCATATGGGAGCAAACCAATTTGGTGGCTTTTGGATGGATTAGTTGTAGCTTGTTAAAGTGGGGAAACAAGAAGATTGGAAGAGATGAGAAAATTGTGTTTTCTATCCCTCGTTCCAAATAATAGACATCAGCGGTTACAGGCTAAATTGTAACTCCACAAAAATTTATGAGCTGAAGTCCTAAGTCTTCATCCCTCAGAATTTAACCACTTTTGGAGGAATAAATAACTACATTAAATTGAAGAAAGCTAGGGTTCGCCCTGACACACTAGGATCAATTTCCTTCTAAAAAAGAGAATGTTAAAACAGACATGCAGAAGGAAGATTCTAGCCCAAGTATTTTCAACCTTCCTAATGCTTCTACCATTTAATACAGTTCCTCATGTTGTGGTGACCCTCCCCCCACCCCCCCAACTATAAAGTTATTTTGTTCTTACCTCACAACTATAATTTTGCTACTGGTATGAATTGTAATGTAAATATCTGTGTTTTGCAATGGCTTTAGGTGACCCCTGTGACAGGGTTGTTCAACCCCAAAGGGCTTGTGACCCACATGTTGAGAACCCCTGCTGTAGGAAGTTTAAACTGCAGAGGAAGTTTATCAAGCAAGGAGGAAGGGCATGAGAAATTAACCCTCTGTCTGTCTCATCTGAGACTTCCAGCTTCCAGATGTAAAAACAAAAGGATTTTTGTTTGTTTAACTCATCCTGTTATGGAACTTTGTTATGACAGCCTTAGCTCCCTAACACACAACAGTAAACCCTTAGGACATGATCAACTGTTAAGTCATATGCTCTATGTGTATTATTATTTTTCATGACCTAAATCTCTGGGTCTTGGCACATTTTAGGGGCCAAGTAACAGATATTTTAATGCATAGTATTTGATTAAACTTTAACATAAAAATACAGCTCAGTGATTAAGAGCCCTGGCTGCTCTTGCAGAGGACCTGGGCTTGATTCCCCAGCATCCTCACACAGGTCAACCATCCATAACTCCAATTCCGGAAGAGCTTATGCCCTGTTCTGGCCTCTGAGGGCAACAGGCACACACAGTACACAGACATACATGCAGATAAAGAAAAGCCCACTCATAAAATGCTAAAAGTAATTTTAAAATATACAGGGTTTTGACAAACAGTAAGAGGCAAAACAAACAAACGAAAACAAAACAAAAACCCCCCAAATTTTAACTAGGCTGGGGAAATATATTAGGAGGTAAAAACAAGAACCACACCAGCTTGATGAACTAGGTTTGATCAGTCAGATCCATGTAAAATCCTAGATGCTCCTGTGTCCCAGCATGTCTCCATGGATATGACAGGCAGAGGCAACAGCATTAGTTGGCGTTGCCCTCCAATTAAGGTTGAAGCTTACCATTGTCCAGAGAGCCTTCTGGACTCGTCGCAAAACGGCCGACTCCCTTTACCAGCAGGGCTTCTCCTTCTCTGATTTTGTTTGGGGAGTTCAAAACCCCAACATACCTATACCTGTGGAATGTCAGGTAGCCTTGGTAAAGTTGAGAGGTTCAGCCTGTTTTCTCCTGATAGGAACCTGTTCAGTCAGCACCTAGGGTTCCTGAAATGCCTCCCCATGCTAATGAGGCATCTCAGGACCTTTCAGCTAGTGACCTCTGCCCACCCTGGATATTATCACTGTAAGTACTCACAGGGGTTCTGAACCCCAACCCCTGACCTCCATCAATCATCTCTGTTCTGTTTGTCCTCATGGACCAACATTGGCTGAAGATCCCTGGGGGCAGGGAGGGTCCGAAAGAAGCTCTTGGGTCAGCTAACCTGGAGTACTGTGCACAGCAGCAGGGAACAAGGAGACCCTGTTTTGGTAGAAGGTGAGAACCGACTCCTCATAGTTGTCTTTGACCTCCATATGTGCATGCAAATGTATAATGTTAAAAACCTTAAATAAACATACTGGGAGTTTCTCTTCCACTTTAGATTTTCCTAAGTTCATATGTTATAAATTGATATTTGTAATCTTCCCCTCTACCCACATTCAACCCCAGACACATACACATGCATGACTAAACAATCTATTGGAACAATCTTCAATATCTCTCTGGTAACTTTGGTAGCAGGTAATTGGCTCCCATATTGTTTGGGTACAGTGACCACAGAGATGGTCATGTGACTTAAAGAGAACCGATGTTTAGGTTAGCTAACCAATTAGTATCTCTCTTTCTGACTCTTCCTCTCTCTGTCTCTGTGTGTGTTTCTCTTTCTGTCTCTGTCTCCTTCCCTTCCTCCCTCCTCCACCTCTCTCCTGTAAAGAAACCTAGAAACCGAGAACCTGGGTAGATGAATGATGTTTACAGTGGAGACTGTGAATGACCTTAACTCAGGTCCTCTGCTTCGTTTGATGCTTGAGACCTCTCGATGCACAGGAGTTTTGCATCCTTATTACAGCTCACACAGTCACTCTTGCTTAAGCCATTTTAATATTCCCACCCCCCACAAACAGCTTTGTCCTAATACAAAGACTCAAAAGAACCCCAAGGTTGAGATTAAGCTTTAAAACTTAACTCACAAATAACCACACTGATAAACCTTTAAAATACATGTAATTCTGTACAGCTTCTTTTTTTCCTTCAGAGCAGAGGACAAAGTCTGTACCACAAAGAGAGGTCTGAGTAGAGAAAGAAAAAAACAATCAGGAACATAACTGCCTCCATGATTCATGTGAAGTTTACTTTGAATTTTCTGAAAATAACATTTTCATTTATTTATGATTGAGTGCATATATCTAAATATATCCATATTCTATATATACAGATTTTAAAAAAGTGGTTAAAGCCTTACTTAGAAAAAGAAAGAAACAAGAGGACAAGGGGGCTGGAAAGATAGTTAAGAGCACTGGACTGTTCTTCCAGAGGTCCTAAGTTCAATTCCCAGAAACCACATGGTGGCTTATAACCACCTGTAATAGGATCTGATGCCCTCTTCTGGTGTGCCTGAAGACAGCTACAGTGTACTCACATACATAAATAAGTTTTTAAAAAAAGAAGGACATGGGACCTAGGCACTATATTCCATGATACACACAGGAACCAAGCAGTTTAAAATTTACCCCCACGATAGTAAAATATGCACACAAAGAATGAACATTGTCTAATTTTAAAAGAGAGACTTCAAATAAATGTCTTTATTTTCTATTTTCTTCAGCTATTTTAAGTATTCTCAATAACCACCCCCCCCCAAAAAAAAACACTCTAAACTCACAGATTTCTAAAGAAGGAAAATCTTAGTAGCTTTCTGAATTGTAATCAAATTCTAGGTTTGAGCATTTCAATCATTCTTAATTCTCTGAAAATTCTCAGCAATGTGGTTGGAAGTGTGACTTGTTCTCTTTACTCTTACTCAGTTTTGCTTTGAGCATCAGCTTCTGTGGATGCACTCGTGGATTCAGGCTAATGGTCCGGCTTCTTCTAAAGGGAATGCTTAGTGTTTGGGAGCTCTACGTTTTCTGGAACTACATTACTAGGTAGGGTTCTGTGTTCACTACAAGTTGTGAAAACGGGCTGTTGATGTGAGGATACATATCTATCTATAATCCCATGGCAGAAGGATTACAAGTCTGAGGACTGTATAAAGGGCCCCCATTGTAAAAATTAAAATGAATAAAAATTCATTTATAAGTTGCGGCAGCATCAGGTTATAGAGGAGAGGCCTACTTGTGTGCCTGACCTCATGGACCAGGTCTGGCCACCCCACAGGGTGGCTTCTAACTAGCCTTCATTAGGACAAAAGCCAAGCACCTTTGACAGAGAAAATAATTGGAAATCAAAGGCTAAATGACCAGTAGATGGAAAAAAAAAATCATTCACCTGTCTCCGAGGAAGCAAAGCAGTAAGGTGAGGTACTGGCTATACACAGTCAAGATAAGATGGCCTTGTGTTTAAATTTTGTTACTGAAGGGAACTTCCTAAGGCCCAAATTGCAGCTCACGAGTTTTCCACAGAGCTTCGCGTGACCTTTCGAATTCCTAATTTTCCATCTGAAGAGACGTGTGGAAATAACAATACCCCTCATACATTTTTTGCTTTGAGAATTAAACATGATAATATACATAAAATGGTTTGTATTCTATCTTATGTGTGACAAAGGCTTTATATTGATCCAAGTGTTGCCAGTCTAGAAGAGAGGCATGCAGTAAAGGTGGGCACAGGGCCAGGGTGGGAGCGTGCAGGGGGCCACTGGGGTTGGTACACCCTGACTGTATCTCACTGTGTCTGGCATAAAGGAAACCTATCTTCTTTGACTGTGCAGCCACACCAACATATGACAAAATAAGAAATCTGGAGAGTCACGAAAGCAAAGAACAGCTGTGTCTTTTCTCGTCTGTTTAGCTTATTTTTGCTCCTTGTGAAGACCCCTCTGGCTGCTGAGATTGAAAGTTACATCTTCTCCCATACCCCCATCCCATCAGCTCTTCCCAATTTCCTTCTTCCAGTGAACCAGGAGCTCTAAGCAGCAGCTCTGGCTGTGACAGCATATCTGACAGGCTGGCTCCCGTGAGCTGGCGCCTCTCCATCCCTGCTCACCTGCCCATCCCTGACTCAGTTTTGGCTTCCCTCCTGCGACTTCTCTGCATAGCAGCAGAGGGTGTGCACACCGCTCTGCCCAATGCTGACAGACCTGCAGGCAGCCTCCGTGAAGGAAGCCAGGCTGTGCTTCAGAGCATATTTGGAGGGCATTGCTTCTGGTAGCCAGTGGCAGCATTAGGGTTTGCATTTTGTTATCAGTAGGCTTTCCACGGTCTCTTTTTCTGGTTAGTAATAAGTATGGTTTTCTTCTTAGGCTTTTAAACCACTATCTTGTTGTTTTATTTTAATCCTTCTCTCTTCTCATCTATCTGCTTGTTTATTTTTGTCAGGAACTACATATTTTAATATGTTAGGGTATAAAATCCTTTCTAAAATTCAATGTATATATGAAAATCATGAGTGTTTTGGGGGAAGGTTCCATTTAATAACTGGTGAGGCTCATGAAATTTAGCCTGTGGGTGGGGAAAGAAATATCTTTAATAAGCCCACAGATGATATAAAAATGATGTAGCCATCAGTGTGATTACATACATAGGGTCCTACCTGTTTCTCGTCACCTTGCAGTATGGTAACTCCAGGTTCAGAGCTTACAGAGCACTATGAGCACTCTGGCTGACTGGCTCTTCTATCCTAAGATTTTATTGCTAAACAAAATCTGGAAAATCACGGCACTGGATGAATCAGGAGCGTCAGGAGAAACGAGAGAACAATGCCACACTCTGAGAATGTAACATACTCAAGGAAAACTGTAGCAATGTCTTTATTAAGAACAAAAAACGGGAGCAGGAAAGATGGTTCAGTGGTTCAGAACATATAAGCATATTATATTTTTATGAGACTCTTGTTGATGGTGACTGAGGGATTCATAATGTAAGGATTTAAACTAGAATCTAACAAAAAGGTGCCCGAGAAATTCTGTGGCCAGAATGCATAAGTATTGAGACCCATGTTGGCTCTGAACTTCTCCATCCTGATTCAGCAGGAGAAACTTGTGTTTTGTGGGTTTGCGCTGCATGCTCTTTGTTGGCCTGCTTTGTTTTCTTTCTTTCTTTCTTTCTTTCTTTCTTTCTTTCTTTCTTTCTTTCTTTCTTTCTTTCTTTCTTTCTTTTTCTTGCCTTGCTCCATGTTGCTTAGGAGACTGTTTTCTGATAAATCCCATCCGCTGGGTTTCCTTGTCCTCTAGTATTTCCCTGAGACCAGCTAACCAGAGAAGTATCACTGACACTGAAGGCAGAAGGGGAAGAAGTAGAATATAAGCTTCCCTGACTCTTTCCTTTTGAGGCTATGATTTGAGGATGGTTGATTGCATTTACTGTAGTCCACAGTTCTTATCTGGCAGCTCTCTACTACAGCTATGGCTACAGCTCCTCTAGGTTCTGGTAACCATTCTGCCCCCCACCCCCACCCCCAACCCTCATCCCCTTTTGCTTCTTTGTGTTTAGAGGAAGCAGTGAACTTTTCAGTCTTGAAGAATTTCCATCTTCCTTTATTGGTTTCCCTCTCTACAAGGAGAGCTTTGGGAACAGTCCCTGCGTTAAAGAGCTTGATAGTCACCCTTTGAAGCTCTCTGGTTGTGTTTGTGTTTGCCACGTGCGCACTGTTGTTGACTGAGTCTTCTATCATAAGATTTTGTTTGGTAAAAGATTTTACTACCAAAGAAAGTGTGGGAAACCATGACACAGGAGCACTGGGAGAAGCTAGAGAACAAATAGCACACTTTTTGTGAATATAAAATACTCAAGAAAAGCTGTAGCAATGTCTTCTTCTTCTTCTTCTTCTTCTTCTTCTTCTTCTTCTTCTTCTTCTTCTTCTTCTCTTCTTCTTAACTTTTTCCATTTTTATTATGTATTTTCTTCATTTACATTTCAAATGCTATCTCGAAAGTCCCCTATACCCTCCCTCCACCCTGCTCCCCTACCCACCCACTCCCACTTCTTGGCCCTGGTGTTCTCTGGTACTGGGACCTATAAAGTTTGCAAGACCAAGGGACCTCTCTTCCCAATGATGGCCGACTAGGCCATCTTCTGCTACATATGCAGATAGAGACACGAGCTCTGGGGGTACTGGTTAGTTCATATTGTTGTTCCACCTATAGGGTTGCAGACTCCTTCAGTTCCTTGGGTACTTTCTCTAGCTCCTCCATTGGGGTCCCTGCGTTCCATCCTATAGATGACTGTGAGCATCCACTTCTGTATTTGCCAGGCACTGGCATAGCCTCACGAGAGACAGCTATATCAGGGTCCTTTAAAACCTTGCTGGCATATGCAATAGTGTCTGGGTTTGGTGGCTGATTATGGGATGGATCCCTGGGTTGGGTAGTCTCTGGGTGGTCCATCCTTTCATTTCAGCTCCAAACTTTGTCTCTGTAACTCCCTCCGTGGGTATTTTTGTTCCCAATTCTAAGAAGGGGCAAAGTATCTACACTTTGGTCTTCCTTCTTCTTGAGTTTTATGTGTTTTGCAAATTTTATCTTGGGTATTCTAAGTTTCCTTATTAAAAACAAGAATAAGAGCTGCAGAGATGGCTCAGTGGTCAAGGGCATATAAAGAATATACTGGTTTTGCAGAGGACCCAGGTTTGATTCCCAGTACCTATGTGAGGGTATTCACAGTTGCCTATAATTAACTCCAGCTCTAGTGGTCCAATGCCCTCTTCTGGCCTCTGTGAGTGCCTGCAGTCATGTGCACCTGGACTCATGTGTACATAACCATACCCATACTCAGACTCTTGCAATACACATAATAAGAAATAAGACAAATCTTTTATAACTACAATTACACGGAATCAAGTATTTTACCAGTCATTTTAAAATTCTGCTAGAAGATACACTTTATCTAGTCTAAATTTAGTATCTAAAAAGGCACACATTCCCCCTAAGTTTTAACTATTTGGTTCCTCCATAAGTTGAATGCTTGACTGCACAGAAGCAGGTAAAGGCTAGCAATATGTCTCTCAGTCAGTTTGTATTCTGTTCATGTCCCCTTTCCCTCTGTAAGAAAGCCCCCTGATTCCTATTCAAACATCTTCTAAGGCCAGAAGCCCCTTCAGCTGTTTTTTTATCAAGGATGGGCCTGGGAATTGACTTGATATGCTAAATCACAGTCAAGTGTGAACATTTGGAATCAAGTCTAAAGCGGAGGATCTGTGATGGAGGATATATGATATTGAATGGAAGAATCTTGGAAAAAGAAAATGGAGCTTTCTGAATTGATGGAGAGACAGCTTTTATAGGATACTTGCCAGTCTAAATGGTGCAGGCTTCTAACCTGCTGCAGACAGCTATTACATATTTTCTGTAGAACCATGGAGAAAGGATATAGCAGCATGAGATACTATCAGATCTTACCTATGGACAGCTGTCTTTGGGGTTGCTAGTAGTTCTCTGGAATACTTATTTTTCAGAGTCTAGACACACCACCCAACACCTAGAACCATCAGCTGTACTTGGGAACATGGTTAGATATACAATTTCTTGGTCTTACCACAGACTTACTACATGAGAAAGTTCAAGGTACTCTCTCTTTTAGTAAGTCCTCAGTGGTTATGATACATACCAAAGTTTGAGAACAGCTCACTAGAACACTAGAGATTCTAATCTAGGCCTCATGTAAAAACATGTAGTAATTCTTTAGTGACATCTTCGATGAATATGAGAGAGGAAGAGAAGGCAGCAGTTCATCATAGATTTGGGAATCCCTCTCCCAGATAGAGTGGATAAATCCACTGAAACATTGAAAACAGCTGCTCAGAGAAAGTCCTAAGAGTTAGATCTAGGTGTTGACAGAGAAGACAGTGGCTTCTCACATAGACGATGGGGCGGCAGTAATTTGGAAAATATGAGCTTTACTCTACACTTATAAAAATAGGTGTGCAATAAATACAATGCTTATTGCAACATGCAAACAATAATTCTCATATATCCAGCACTCTCCCTCTCATCCCATTATGCTTGTCAGTTGAGTCTATAGATCTTTCTGCACAGAATCTGTGTAAGGGATGAGGACGTGAAGCAAGAAGAACCCAGAAAGAAAGACTGTCATACAGGAGCAAAGAGAGGCACGAGGATCAAATAATAGGTGCTGAATGCAATAGAGATTATGAAGAGGACAGACTGGTTTAAGGGGGAGTGAAATGTAAGAAGGTAAAAGGCATCTAGAAAGATGGAAGGAAAAAAGCTTAGGAACTTTTGCTATGTATTGGGGGGGGGGAACCACACATTTGCTATGGTTGAGAGACTTCTATAAAAATTATATTAATTTTCAGGGTTTTAAAAGTCCCCAGGGTTATCATTTCTGTTGTTAAACAAATGCTTCTTTTCATGGTTCCATGGTGAACCTGAGCTCCATTCTTCATGTATATTTATTTACTTGTTTGTTTGCACTTCATGTTCTTCTCGGTGGTCTTCATTTTAGCTGACGGGGGCAATGACACTAGTAGCTTGTGTTTGTCTAAATATTTTTTTCAACTTTTATTAGATATTTTCTTCATTTACATTTCAAGTGTTATCCAGAAAGTTCCCTATATCCTCCCCCCTCCCGGCCCTGCTACCCTACCCACCCGCTCCCACCCCCTGGCCCCGGCGTTCCCCTGTATTGGGGCATATAAAGTCTGCTAAATATTTTAATTATAGAACTTTTTAACACATTTTTTCCTTTAGAATATTATGCTGAGCATATAGCGCTAGCTGCTGCCACCTCACCGTCCAGACAAGGATAGAATCTTAGTGAAGTTTTATCCCATGATTAGTAAATGGTAAATTTTGAGCTCAATCTTTTATCGCCTAACTCCAAATTCAGCATTCTCTTTATCAACTTAGTTGATGATAATGAAGACTGTAAAGGACCCAGTCTCCTATTGTTAAAGGTAACAATAACATTTTAAACTCTAAACTTTCAGGGTGTCCTGTAAACTGTGGATCTCAGAATGTAAAGAATTAGGGTTTCATCTGAAAGGTGATACTTTTAAAGAAACCAATTCCATCATCCAGTCTATTTTCTGTTGCTGCTAACTGACTATCACTGATTGAATAGTGATTAACTTTATTTTAGATCACAGTACTCAAGGTCTAAAGTTGAGAGGCTTTATCTGCTGATAGTCTTGGGGTGACACTGGCTGTGTAGACAGGGAGCATGGATGTATGCATAGACTCTGTTCTCTCTCCTTTTTATGAAGGCCTCAGGATTGAGTCATGGGGGTTCTACCCCAAATCACCTCACTTAATTCTATTCACTTCCCAAAGGCCTAACTCTATTGCTATACACAGATTAAGTTTCTGCACTCTAAATGTCAAACACATGAAACTTTAGGGGCCATTCCTCACTCTATGTCCAAACCATAGCATCTAGTTTTTTTTTTTTTCATACTAGATTTTGGATCAATGGCAGAATAAGAGTAAAATCTATTAGTATACCATAGTCTAGCTCCAGAGGACTTAAGAAACTCTTGGTGAGGATTACAAGAGGTCGGAGAGGCAATGCATACATCTTCAGACAGCAGATACAGAGAGAATACGACAGAGGGCAAACTTATCACATGACTCACAAACTGGGGCTTTGTGAGATATTGTTTTTACCTTTGTGAACTCTGTCTTGTTCCTTTGTTTCTTTGTTGTTGTTGTTGTTGTTGTTGTTGTTTTTAGCTTATAAACACATTTTATTGAGGATTCTGAGTAAGATGACATATTAGAAAACTCATTGGAACCAGGCAGTGATGGCTCATACCTTTAATCAGAGCTATCTTGCCTAAGAGATATCCTGACTAGGACACACCAAAAGGAACTTAAGAAAAGAATTTCTTCCTCCCTGGGTTGGAATTTTATCTGTAGCTCTCACATGACCCTTCTTTGTGGTCCACAAAAACATTGAAACATCATTATTGGTACATAAGAGTTGGTTCACTAGAGCTCAAACCTATACAAATGAGAATACAAATAGATTATATTTCACTTACATTATTGTATTTCCATAGCCTATATAAATTGTCACTGAAGTCTTATTTGGTGTTAAATAGCAATTCAACCTTGACACTGAAGTGAAGCTTGAAGAGTTAAAAATAAAAGTTTATTTTTAATTCTATGGGAACCTATAAACCCCATAGTTCTATACTGTGGGTTGACATTTATATGCAAACTAGCCAATTATCTATATTTTTCTTTGTTTTCCTTATATTAGAATGGTAAAACCACTTTCTTGTCTGTCGTCTTCTAAGAAGAAAAATGCTATTGAGGAAAAAGTGGGATATATATATATATATATATATATATATATATATATATACACACATATATACATATATATCCTAAAAAATTAGGATTTTAATCTATATTAAAAATATTTATTGTATATTTTATATTGTAATATATTTAAATTTTATAGATATATAAAAATGTGTATTTTTTGGGACAGGGCCTCAACATGTAGCACTGACTGGCCTGGAACTCATTATATAGGCTAGGTGGGCCTCAAACTCAGAGATCTGCTTGCTTCTGCCTCTCATCATGCCTAGCTTGTTTTGTTTTTTGAGACAAGGTTTTATGTAGCTCAGACTGGCCTAGAACTCACAATGTAGATAGAAGTGACCTTGAACTCCAGATCCTCCTGCTCCTAACTGGAAAGTGATAGGCTTTGCTTTGGCATCTTTGACTTAGGCATGCATCATTGTGCCTGGCAAGCAACATTTTTTTTATACGTGAGAAACATATTGTAGTTTCTGTTTTAGAGAAGTCCTTTATGGATATAAATGGAAGAAAACACACAACAGAAGGGCAGGTTTCATTTTCCAGTCTTCTCCCACCAGATGTTCTTTCAGCCAAGTGAACAGAGAGGCAACCAATTAACTTCCTTGAGTAACCAAATATTTAAAACAATTGAATACACAGAAACCTTTTAGTGGGCTTCATTTGTAGGCAAGGCAACTACAAAGAATCAATAAACAAATTGACCAAGCACTTGAAAGAAGGTGTTTGTCACAAGGTTATGTCACTAAATGACAATCATCTGACCTGGCCCTGAGTTCATCACTGGGTGCCTCTATCTCCCACATGCAGGTTTTGTGTCCTTCCTGAGTCTTAGAAGGTGTCCAGCTGGATTAGCTGACTTGGTATCAAGTCACATTTGTCCTTGGTTGCTGTCTAACCCTGGTGTTCCATCTTACGTCTCATTTCCTGCACAGAGTATTGGCAGAGCTCCCTGACAGTGTCTCCAGATTTCATGTTCTTGAAAGTTTAAGTAGGAGTTTCTCAGAGATGATATAACAAAGTGCCAGAAATTGTGTGCCTTGAACAACAGAAATCAATGATCTCAGGATTCTGGAGGCTGAGAGCTCAAGAATCAGGTGTCACTAGGCCTGGTTCCCTCTGAAGGCTGTGAGGATCTGTTCCCTGCTTTTTTTCCACCCTCTGAGGTGCTTCCAATGTTTGACATTCTTTGACCTGTACAGGTATCACTTTGATTGTCTTCAGTGTCACAGGCATTCCAACCTGTGCCCAAGCGCCCCCACTATGGCATTCTTCTTATAGAGGCCTCAGTAATATTAGAGTAGGGGCTCATACTTCTACATTATGATCTCAAGTGCTCTGCAGAGACAATATTTCAAATATTAAGATTATATCTGAGATACTGGAGGTTTAGATGTGAGAATATCAATGTATGTATGTATGTATGTATGCGTGTATGTATGCATGTATGTCTGTCTGTGTGTGAAAGTGTGTCTGTTTGTATGTGTATGTGTCTGCGTGTATGTGTTGGTATGTGAGTGTGTATGTCTGTATGTGTATGTGTGTGCATGTGTATGTGTGTGTGTCTATGTGTTATTGTGTGTGTGTATGTGTGTGTGTGTGTGCGTGTGTGTGTGTGTGTGTGTGTGTGTGTGTGTGTGTGTGAGAGAGAGAGAGAGAGAGAGAGAGAGAGAGAGAGAGAGAGAGAGAGAGAGAGAGAGACTCAATCTATAACTGCTTATTAACTGCTCCCCCAACATTCCTTTGGAAGACTGGATAAATTTTTGTTCTTGTTATTTTGCTTTGTTTAAACCTGGTATTTGACTGTGTCTCACGTTGCCACAGAGTCTTTAGAAGTGGAAGATGGAGGCCAAAGAAGATTAAAGTAATGCGGAGTCTAAGGGAAGCNGTGTGTGTGTGTGTGTGTGTGTGTGTGTGTGTGTGAGAGAGAGAGAGAGAGAGAGAGAGAGAGAGAGAGAAAGAGAGAGAGAGACTCAATCTATAACTGCTTATTAACTGCTCCCCCAACATTCCTTTGGAAGACTGGATAAATTTTTGTTCTTGTTATTTTGCTTTGTTTAAACCTGGTATTTGACTGTGTCTCACGTTGCCACAGAGTCTTTAGAAGTGGAAGATGGAGGCCAAAGAAGATTAAAGTAATGCGGAGTCTAAGGGAAGCTACGCCATAGGCTTAGAAGGTAAAGAGAAGGGGAAAGTGGCCAAGAATTGTAGCTGGGAGAGGCAAGACAATGAATTTTCTCCTAGAGCTTCTAGAAAGCAATGTAACATCAATATCATTGTTTGACTTTTGGCCCAGTGAGACCTATGCTGGACTTTTGAGCTATGGAATTGTAGCACAATAAATTCAAATGCTTTGTAGATGCTAATTTTATGATCATTGTTATGATAGGAAGAGAAAATTAATATGTGTTAAAATTAAAATCTCTTGCATATGCTCTGATGTTTAGTTCCTAGGTTTGATCTGCCTTGGAAGGTTTTCCTAATCTTCTGATCCCAGACCTAGTCCAACTAACTATTCTGCTACTGCTTCAAACCACAGAACTGACACTCACTGTATAAAGAATAATATTGTTAGAGTCATGTGGGTATTGAATCATATTGGAGTGCAGAATCTGATTTTGTTTTTTCCTGGTTCAATCTTTCTTAGTTTTAGTTATCTTTCTCTTATCTAAAAGAATGGGTGATAATAAGGCTAGAGAGATGGCTTAGCAGTTCAGAACCTCTTCCAGAGGACCTGAGTTTGTTTTTTAGCATCCCAGTCAGATGGACCACAGCCTCTTGCAACTTAAGCTCCAAGGGATCTGATGCCCTCTTCTGGTCTCTGTGGGCACTGACATATCTTGCATATACTTACACGGGCATGTGTGTGTGTGTGTGTGTGTGTGTGTGTGTGTGTGTGTGTATTAATAAATATTTAAAGAATGTAGTTCTTGTTGTGAAGATTTATGAGAAGAGCAGTTAATGCAGCTAACACAATGCATTATATGTGTTAGGTTTTGTTGTTTGAGAGTCTTAAAACCACGACTTCAATTTTCTACTATACACTACGTTAAAGAAAGGCTTACTTGGGATTCAGAGTATAAGCCAGTAATGGGATTTTAAATAGAAGAATTAGTGAGAATTTGTATCTTATAGTACTTACTGCTGACTGGATAACCATATAGAAAAAAAAAACTATAAATCACAAAACCCAGGCTCAATTTTTATGATTCTATGTTCTAGATGCATATATACACATGTATGTGTGTATATATACATATTTACATATGTATATATATATATGCATATACATAGGTACATATGTGTGTATATGTGTGTGTATGTATGTATATGCATTGAGTTTGGTTTTTGTGATTTTTATTGAATTTGAGGTGAGAGAGAACATCAGAGACAATACTCAGTGTAGTGAGTTAACTGTGAGCTACTGGCTTTTCTGCAGTAGAGAATGAAAAGGCATTGGCTGGATTGACCAACAATGTAGAATAAGTAATTTGAAAGCATTTGGGGAGATCATATACATGTGTCCTTTTTTTCTTGAAAAGGTTTTATTATTTATTACCCATCATAAAAATGTTGAGAGCCTCAAAAAGATTTTCAGAAAAATTGAAATCAACTGAGTAAGCAGAAGGCTACCTCACTGTGATGATAGCAGCAGCAGGCGCCGTGATCTGATAGGAGGAGCCATGGTGCTTGCTGCTATACCTTTCCTGCTGGGAGGCCTGGGCTTCATCCGGCTGGAATCACTGACCACCTCTTGCATAGCTGCCAGGATGCGATGGTGACTGCCAATAGTGGCCGAGCTACGGCCAGCAGCCCAGCGGCTACTCTGCAGCCAGTCCAGGCAGCTGACTCCTATATTACCCAAAATCCTCTGCTGGACTGTTTGGGGCTGTGAGGTAAAGCCCGCTGGCTTTAGCTAATCCCAACGCTGAAGAGTTATTTTATCAGAATGAAATAGTGCATTTGTCAACTATGCGATGAAGATGGGATCTGCTCAAAATCTATTTTGAGACTCAAATTGGATTTCTAATTGTAAGAACCAAGGAGGAAAAATAAAAGAATTTTAGTAAGAAGCAGGAGTGATTAGCCAATTCCTATTGCCAAAATCCTCCCAAATTGCCCCTTCCCCACCCCTCAAAAAGAGAAATCTATGAGATTAGCCCTATGGTCACATTTTATAGTGCTAAAAACCAAGTGCCGCAATACCTGCAGAGACGGATGGGCTTTAATAGATAATCCAGCTGAAGAGGTCAGAAACGATGCATCCGGGTGTCGTGAGAGCCTCAATACCAGACAAAACTCTGCAGAAGGCAGAGGAACATTAGGGTAGGATGAAAGTGAGGTACCCAGAAGAAATACATCTTCCATTCTGAGGAGGAGCCAGATGTGGAATTTAGAGGTTGAAAATCAGTGTGTGGCACCAAAATATATTCAGAGCATGGACATAAATGAGATTTATGAGCAGCCAAGAAAGTGTTAGTTATGCTAAGGACTCTCAGAGAGAGACGAAGAGACAGAGGCAAACGCTATGATATCTCTCAGAACCACAGATCAGAGAAGGGTCAGGGAGACATACTACACAGTTTCTGAATCCAGGAATTAGTTTAACTTCTAAAATTATCAGCTTGTGGGCAATGATCAGCTAGTGGGCATGACCTGATTTCCACAATGTCAGCCAGGATCTTCTGATGGTTATCCTCAGTTTCTAAAGTGGTCAGTGCTGGCCAGGTAGACAATAGTGTGAGTCTTGGCAAACAGCATCTTGGTGATTTGATATTACAGAAACAGAATGTCTTCAGGTAGTGATCCCAGAACCCAATCTGGGATTCTGCCAACTGAATATGTTCAGAAATATGATGGCTACGCCTTTGCTCAGCAAGACTGTTGGCACGCCTTGCTTCTTGTCTGACAAAGATGTTTCTGCTTCTTCAGCCTGGGAGAAAAATTAAACAATCACTCCAAACCAAAATGTAGCCCAATTTTGGATGAGGCAGAAAAAGTTGTTTTAATTTGGGCAATTCCATAATTTTTAGAAGTCTATGGAATGAGAAAAGTACCATATCAGGTGCCCGGAGTCACTTGGGAATTTCCTAATTCATCTTGGTTATTGACTTAGGTAATGATTTCTGCCAAATGGCCTTGGACAAGAAGTACAAGTCCCAGCATGAATTTATAATTCCAAATAGAGTATATCGTTGTGGTAGGATTTTCTGTAGGTTAGAAACACACTAACCTCATTCCAAAGATTGAAACCTTGGAGTTACATGGGTTAGAAGCATCAGCGCCAGCTTACTGAGGTGAACAAGCAGTGTATATTGCTGAAATGCAGATGGAAATCTGAAATATCAAAGACTGATTTTATATGCAATCCACCTATAGCCAGAAACTATATTATTTCAACTCTGTCTCCTAAATGTTACCAAACCGGCCTTTATCCCCCTGCCTCACTGTGACATTGCCCTTGTTCAAGGTCTACAACTTTTATGACTGGAGTGATTTCTTAAACTATTTGTGTTCTTATTATCCACCAATTCTTTCGCGTTCTTTTCCACAGTGTTTGAATAATTGTTTCTTTTTTTATTAGTGTATGTATTCACTTTACATCCCAATATCATCCCTCCTCTCCTCTCAGTTCCCTCTCCCCCAGCTTCTTCCTTCAACCCCTGTTCCTTTCTCCTCTGAGAAGGAGGAAGACCCCCCCTGGGTATCACCCCATCCTGGCACATCCAGTCTCTATAGAACTAGGTGCATCCTTTCCCACTGAGGCCAGACAAGGCAGCCCCATTAGGGAAGTGGGATCCACAGACAGGCAGCAGATTCAGGGACAGCCCCTGCTCCAACTGCTGGGAGACCTGCATGAAGACCAAGCTGCACATCTGCTACATATGTGCGGGTGTGGGGGGAACTAGGTCCAGGCCATGTATCTCTTTAGTTGGTGGTTCAGTCTCTGGGAGCCCCCCAAGGGTCCAGGTTAGTTGACTCTGTTGGTCTTCTGTGGACTCCCTGTCTTCTTTGGGTCCCTCAATCCTTATCCAACTTCCACAAGACTCCCATGTTTCTAAATCCCTAACCTGGTCATTTCATTTCTCTGGCTAAAGCCTGCAAGGGTTAGGAAAATGACTCAGTGGTATAACTTGCCTGGCATCTAAAATCTCTAATGGCATGACTAATAGAGGCAACCTTTCTTAAACTGCAGAGATATTTATGGTCTACCTGTTACCTGCTTTGGCAACTCGAATTTTCTATTCCATCCTCACCAACCAACCTTCAGCTCCTAGACACCATGTTCTCGCCTGCCTCTTCATGCCCTCCCCTCTATTCTGTCTGTCTGTCATCACTGTCTGTAACCCTTTTCATCGTCTCTCTCTCACTCTCTCCTCCCCCCCCCTTTTTTTTCGAGACAGGGTTTCTCTGTATAACTCTGGCTGTCCTGGAACTCACTCTGTAGACCAGGCTGGCCTTGAACTCAGAAATCCACCTGCCTTTGCTTCCCAAGTGCTGGGATTAAAGGTGTGCGCTACCACACCTGGCCTTTTTTTTTTTTTTTTTTTTTTTTTACTACATTCAACTCACATTTCTAGCTCGAGCACCTGTTACTCCTGTTCAACCCAATACATTTCTCTCTCCCTCCCACTTCATCCTTAGCGGGTAGACTGGACCATGTTTTCTAGCCTTCATTGTGGTTAGCTATAACCATGTGAGTGGAAGTAATGTGCTTGCCTTGGCCCATTTAACACACACACACACACACACACACACACACACACACAAATCAAAC
>CACVCL010028543.1:47500-99068 GCA_902729485.2 Mus minutoides
ATACTGTCTTACAAAGTCACAAAAAGCACTATTTGTGCCAACACTGGAAATAGAAAAATAAAGAGGCAAACTCATATAAAAGTCTAGCTTTCTGACTTTTTTCCAAAAAATAGAAATCACTAATGGCACAGTGCCTACATTCCTTCACGGCTACAGTCCTCTTGAACCCAGCAGCAGCTGCCTCTCTTAGATGGGCATTCTCCAGTTTGCCATATTTCTATGATCCTATTTTCTCTCTGGGATTAAGGGCCATGTCTGTTTCCTTTTATTATACTTGGACTCCTGTTAAGGCAAAAGTGTTTTCTTTATCTACAACATTAATAACAAGATGAGTTAAAACAACGGCAACAGAAGTCAATCAGAAGGGCAAGGCCTGCTCTGAAGCCACCCTCAAACTTAAACAAGCACCCGGTAATTTCAACCAGAAATGTTCTCATTCTCTTACCACACAGATTGCTGCCTCCAGCCCTCAGCTATAGAAACTAACTCACCTCAAGCCCCGCCCACCAGCCACCGGCCTCTTTCCTTGTCCAGACCCATCTCAAGCCAATGAGAGTGGAAGTAAGAGAGAATGAAAAGGGTGACTGTCAAAGGGTTGGCAGAACTTAAGTTACACCTTTGAATTTAGGAGGGAGGCAGAGAAATTCACACAAAGCTGACAGGATTATCTGTAGAACCATTTCATGGAGATGTACTTTTATGAACATGCTGTATAACATTCATTTTAGTGAGATTAAGATGTCTTCATCTCATTTCAAGCCAATCTAGCAATGTGAAGATGAAGGGTAAACTCTAGCCTTGAGAATTATATTAAGAGATAAGCCCACAGTGACAGAAGTACTCGATAGACTAAAAGCTAATGTTAAAAAAAAAAAAAGAGGTGGGGAGCAAGTAAAGATATTGTTCGTCTTCAGCTATCAGCATCTATATAAGAAAGTTACTCTGTGTCTGGCCTGGTAGATAAATATAAGAATTCTAGTCACAAGTCAGATGTTGTCTATGCAGACTAGGTATGAATCATCTGGCTTTTACATCAGTTACTTGCAAGAGTCTTCTAATTATTATTTGGGGTATAATGTCTTGGTTAATAGACATGATAACTGAAAATCTGATTTACAAATAATTAACTTTGGAGTGTTTTCTCAGCCTTCCTCACCACCCTCCTGCATAGATCCTTTTCCCCACATGTGCAGCTCCTGCCTTTTGTTTTTCCATTATAAATCACAAGAGAAGTGGAGTATGGAGTTAGGAAACAAAATGTCTAAAGGTATCAGCTTTAGCTTGGGTATCTATTCTATTCCTACAGCAGAGCCTGGTTTTCCAGTCTTCCCTAGTCCCCTCATGCACTCTTGGATCTATCTATCTATCTATCTATCTATCTATCTATCTATCTATCTATCTGTATTTATTTATAAATGTAGACATAAGAATTGCTTTTCCATTGGTGCTATTTGGAATAGCACTACACTTAAGCATTTTTTTTTTTGATAGATGAACCAGTTTGAATCAGAATGGGCTCCACATGCAATTGAACAGCGTACTCCACACTTAAAGTCTGTGTACAAATGAAAAATTAAGAAAAAAATCTCACTTAACAAACTTGGGAAATAATTTATTACTCATCAGATAAAAATTTGATTACAGAGCCTCAGAAATAATGCTGATTTTAAATTAAGAGCCTTAGATTTTAGTGCTGAGATTCATTCATTCACTAGAATTGTTGAGTATCTACCATATATCCAACACTGTTCTTGATTGTGTGTGTTTGTGTGTGAGTAGGCGTAGGTACCTATGTATATGCATGTTCATACCAGGGCACACATGTTTATGGAAGCCAGAGGTTGAAATCTTGTGTTTTATTCCATCACTTTCTACCTTAGTTCTTAAGACAAGGTTTCTCATTGTACCCAGAACTTGCCAATTCAGCTCTAATGGTTGACTAGCAAGAGTAGGGATCCTCCTGTCTCTGTCTCCCCAGCATTGAATTTGCAAATACAAGCCACTGCTCTTGTCATTTTATATCATTGCCGAGCGTCAACCTCAGAGTCTCCTACCTGCACTGTAAGTACTGTGCTAATGGATCCATCTTCCCAGTCCCTGTATTTGAATATAAGATACAGAATAATGAAAATAGATGAGGTCTCTGCTACCGTGAAACTTTCAGTCTAATGGAGGAGATACTAAATAATCAGTAACTCTTTCCAGTTCTGTAAAGGCACAGCACCCCACCTGTGATGGTTTGTATATTCTTGCACCAGGGAGTGGCACCATTAGGAGGTGTGGCATTGTTAGAATAGGTGTGACCTGGTTGGAGTAGGTGTGTCACTGTGGGTGTGGGTATAAGATCCTCACCCTAGTTGCCTCAAAGTCAGTCTTCCACTAGCTGCCTTTGGACGAAGACGTAGAACTCTCAGCTCTGCCTGTGCTGTGACAGCCTGTATGCTGCCATGCTCCCACCTTGATGATAATGGACTGAACCTCTGAACCTGTAAGCTTGCCCCAATTAAATGTTGTTTTTTATAAGACTTGCCTTGGTCATGGTGTCTGTTCACAGCAGTAAAACCCTAACTAAGACACCACCCTAATACTATACTGAGGACTGTGCTGGTTAGACAGAACCTAGAGTCATTTGGGAAGATGGGAACTCAATTGAGGAATTGCTTCCATTAGATTGATCTGGCTGTGGGCATGTGTTAATTAAGTGGGAAGGCCCAGCCTACCGTGGGTGGTGCCATCTGTAGGCAGGAGAGGCCTGAGTTGCTGTATAAGAAAAGTGGTGGAACAAGCCAGAGTTGCAAGCCAGTAAGCAATTTTCTTCATGGTTTCTGCCTCTGTTCCTGCCTTAGTTACTTCTGTGACTGCCCTTAATGATTAGCTGTGATTGAACTTGTAAGGCAAACAGACTCATTCCTCCCTAAGTTGCTTGTGGTCATGGTGTTTATCACAGCAATAGAAAGCAACCTAGGCCAGGTGTCTACCTCCTTTGTGAATTAGGAAAGGCTAAGGTAGGCTAAACCTGGGCCTGAAAGGTGTTTGAGTGTTAGCTACCTAATCAAGAGAGTGAGTATCCTGGTTAAAGAGGCTGGAGACTAAAAGGAGTGCAAAGTGAGAAGGAGCTTAGGTTGTTGGAAGAAACGGAAAGAGGACTAAGTGAGCAGAGCAAATTAACAGTTAGGATGGGAATAGATGATAACACCAGGTCAGAAGGGTAGTCTAGACATGGCAAAGTCTTCAGACATCACTCTGATTTTCAGTGGGAAGCCAGTGCAGTGGTTTAATCAGGACCAATGATGTAATTAGATTTAGGTTTATGTCCAGTGTCTAGTAACCCCATGTAGCTACAGCAAATACATGTTTCAGTCCACTCTATTACCAGCAGCGGCATCCTAGTAACTCATTTCTATTCTTGATGTGAATCCTTAAAATATAGATCATTATGTCGCAAATTCCTCCCTAGAAAAAATTGATTAAAGCTTTCAAGTAAGGGATGAATAGTTATTAATGTTTTCTTTATCTCACCTTTAATCTTTTAAAATTTAAATTATTTATCAGATTTAGTACTAACCTCTAGTCTCCTGTCTAAAAGTTTGATGGGATCTCAGAATCTATGTCAATTCTTAGGTCAGCAGGAATTCATTTAGGGAATTGAAATGGGAATTTAATAACAAGCTAGCATGGAAGCCTATTTTCCTCTCTTCGTATTTCTTTCTGTGTTTGGACCATTCTGCCAATCATGGCTTGAGAGAGTTGATGCGGCATCTAGATTGTTGAATCTGTGTGCAACGAGAGATTTATGTTTTAGGTTTATGCACTTGGAGAATCAGTCTCCAACCCTGTACTTGGAGAGCCAGACTTATAAAGTGTTTTGTTGCAAGCCTATCCAGTGACTCTTTCTCTTCAGTGCCTTTTAAAGCACTGAAGAAATTAAATAAGACCAAAAAAAAAATACATAGTCTAAATCCATCCCAGACTCCTGCTATTGTCTATTTATTGCACGCAGAGCCCTCTCTCTGATCATCAGAGAACTCAGCCTGCAGAAGCAGTGTGGAGGCGGGGTGGACAGAACGTGATTTTGGCCTTCCCCTGCAAACGGCTGTGTTTTCAAATGAGGCACTCATGTCTGGTCCATCTGTCTTCAAGGACTCAGTAGAGTAGTCAGTAAAACTTTCTATTCAGTGTCTGAAGCTGCATTATCAGATATTAATAACTCATTTTATTTATAACCGAGTTGCCAAATTAGGGAAAAGCAGGTGGTATTTATGAAGTACTAAGTAGTAGCCAAATCTCAAAGGTCAGAATGAGAGAAAGAAAGCATTTTGTGTTCATACTTGTATTATATAAATGTTTCAATGTGGCTCCTTTCCCTAATCACAACACTAGTATCTAAGGCCTTGTAGGACCTCACTCTAGAGCCCTTCACCCAACCCCCAGCCCAATTGTTATTATCCAGGAAATTTCTCAGGCTGCAGACTTTAAAGGTTGTTCTCAGGGCCTTTTATTTTCTTCCCAAGTGGTCTTGCTTCGATAAATTATGGTTACAATCCAGCATCACAAATTGAGCCATGAATTGTTTTTGCAATGACTATTTGATGTTAAGCCTCTTCTGGAGATAATGACTACACAAGACAATGGCTATAAGGGTGAAGGATTTCAGCTATGCAGCATGTCCCCAGGCAAGAGGATTGTGGGAAAGCAAGAGCTCTCTGTTGTCAGATTCCTATGCTATGATTTTGAGAATAGTGGCAGATGTCTCAGGAATCCAGCATGGAAGTGATGCTAAGGATAGACTAATGAACTTCGAAATTTCAAAAGAGATTACACTTAACTATACACTTGCCTATTCCTTTTTCCTTTGTTTCATAATACATTTTTTTTCTTTTGAGAAATTATTTTTCTCCCATAAAAGCTGCGTATCACTTGGGGTGCTTCGTTGCTCTGAGGTCATGTGGCCAACATGTGACTCAATACAGCTAATCGATTTTCACTCTCTTGAAAAGCATCAAAATGACTGAATTCATGGGGACTTACTCACCATGCTAGGGGCATTTTGTAGAGGAAATTCTTTGATCCTGCCATTGAGGCATCCATAACTGGTCGGGTTCTTGGTCCTTCTGAATCTGGTTATCCAATCATTTTAGTCCTTTTTAATGAACTGCTTTTATTGTTTAAATTAGCTAACATCCGTTTTAAAGTTTGTTAGCAAAACCCCTAAGACAGATATATATTCCAAACTTGGGAATATGATATTTATCCTAGGAGACTCCCAGGGTAAGGCTATGCCAAAGGAATCAGCCACAAAATCATTTCTCTATCACTTATACACTGTCTTTTCTTTTGAGGTGAGATGTGGCCATGTGATTTTCTTTGGCTAATGAACTTCTTTGGCTAATAAAATACAGTTGCAACTGGTATATTACCTTTCTACATGGGCACTTTAAAAGACAGTGGGCAACTTGTTATACCATCCTGATGATTGGCTTGCGTGTCTGAGTGACTATGATGAAGAGAGCTTCCCAGCCTCCCTTGGCTGGACTTGTAGCATGAGGCTGGTACAAGCCTTTGTTGTGTAAGCTCTTCAGATTGGTGGTGGAGACTGGAGGGTGGGGGTTAGTGACATACAAGTATGACTTTACAGTGTGTAGAAAACTGAATGGTAAATTTTGGTTACCATAGAATCTTAAAGGATGACATGTCCAGGAAATTTAATTCCCTCACCTTTAAAAATCCAAGTTGTAAAATGGAAAATACAAGGGAAATGGAAAAGATTAAAATTTCTTTGATTTGGACAGTATAGAATTCCTATTATGAGGAAACTCTAGAAGAATCTATTATATTATTTTTATTTTTATCATAATTAAATAGAAATGAGATATTAAATCAAGATCATCTAATATAAAGACCAACAAATCTCAAAATCACTATGATTTTAAATGAATCTTAGTGACTTGACATGATGATTAATATTGTTTAGAGGGTGGATGAAATAAAATTACTGTTACCCATGGGTGTGTGATTCTGATTTCCATGGGTTTGGTCTTCCAATTCTACCATATGCCATGAGATGACTCAGGTCACCCACATCTTTTCTTTATTTGAAACATTGCAAAAACCATCACTTATTGAGGACACAGTGATGTCATTTGGCCTAATTTTGGTATGCAGGCATCGTTTAAGTATTAAGTGATCATTTTGTTTTTCCATAATCTAAAAAAAACCAACAAAAACAAAAACAAAAATAGCTATGTTTAGCACCAATGTGACTATAAATGCAGATGTAGGAGCAGGTATAGGGTGTCAGACCTTGGTTATAAAGGGTTATTCAAATTACATTGAATATATTTATATTGAATTTTAAAAGATTAATGAAATAAAAACATAAGAGTAACTTTAAAACTTAATTTACTTTTATTTTATGCCAATGAGTATTTGTGGGAATATGTGTATGTTCACCACATTGACCTGGTACCTGCAGAGACCTGAAGTGGGCGTCAGATTCCCCTGAAACTGTAGTATCAGAGAATCGAGAGTCATCGAGTGGGTGATGTGAATTGAACCCAGGTCCTCTGGAAGAGTATCAAGTACTCTTAACTACTGAGCCATCTCTCCAGTGCCCATGAGAGTAACCCATCAGTAAGGAATTAAGAGAAGAAGATGAAGGGTCTTGGGAATACATTTGTGGACTATCAGGAACTATGTGCTCTGGTTCTGAAAGTCTTTGCACTTGATACAAAATACTAAGTTCAAGGAAACATGGCATCTCCTAACACCTCTGGATTCCTCATAGTCAGAGAAGATACTAAAACTATTACCTTTGCTATTAGTTCAGTATCAACCTAGAAGGAGGTTTCTAGTGGCATCACTCCAGATTCTTTTTGAAATTTTACTTCACAACTCCATCTAAGTCACAAATAAAAACAGAATACATATGGAGGCAAATATATCAGAATGTTGCTTGCAGAGAAAAATCTGTGGAACAACTTCTCTCCCAAGATTTGGTTTCTATGCCATCAGATGGCTTCTCTGCCCGCTTCCCCTTCTTTTCTCAGTGTGTGCTGACCTCCACAAGATCACTCCTCCTTGTCTCCGTGCTCTCTCTGATAGTACAGCTGTTTTGAGCCTTAGATTTCTTTACACATATAGATAGGTGATTCTACCAACTGCTTAACTTCTTAGGATTTTGGCCCTTCTCTCTTCCCATGACTGTCTCTCACCTTCTTTAAGCCATTTTACAGGTCTTTAAAAAAAAAATTCTCTCATATATTACATCCCAACTGAATGTCCCCTCCCTCTACTCTTCCCATTCCCACCCCCTTTCTTCTCCCTCCTCCCTCCTCACCTCCTTTCACTCCTCCTCAGAAAAGAGCAGGCTCCCCAGGGATATCAGGTGGACTGTGCTTAATACATTAGAATAAGACCATGCATACACCTTCATATCAGGCAGGACTAGGCAACCCAGTAGGAGGAAAAAGGTCAAAAAAGCAGGCAAGAAAGTCAGAGACATCCGCAACTTTCACTGTTAGGAGTCCCACAAGAATGCCACACCAAGCTATACAACTATAAGATATACAGAGGATATAGGTCAGACTCATACAGGCTCTGTGGTTGTCGCTTCAGTCTTTGTTGCCTCTTTGAGCCCTGCTTAGCTGATTCTGTGGGTCATGTTCTCTGGGTGTCCTCATACTTCTGACTCCGACAATCCTTCTGCCCTGTCTTGAGGCTTTCACCAAGCTCTACCTAATGTTTGCCTGTGGGTCTCTGTAGCTAGAATATCATTAGGAATTATTTCATTGACTTTATTTTTCCCCAGCCATGTTCGGTTCTATCCTTGGTCACTGAGCCATCCAGCCTCTGGTTCCTGGTTACATTTTTTTTTTTTTTGAGACAGGGTTTCTCTGTATAGCCCTGGCTGACCTGGAACTCACTTTGTAGACCAGGCTGGCCTCAAACTCAGAAATTCACCTGTCTCTGCCTCCCAAGTGCTGGGATTAAAGGCGTGCACCACAATGCCCAGCTCCTGGTTACATTTTAAACTAGTAACTGTTGAAGCATCAGTATTGGAACCCTTGATGAGTATTACCTCAGTTTGGAGCTTCCCATTCTCATTATTATCCGCTCAAACCTTTCCAGTTCATTAATTCCAGTGTTTAAATCCCAACCCATCAAGACCAATAAAATATCAATTCCAATGTCTTTTAGTCACTCACATTTTGGTCTCATTTGTAATTCAGGTTAAGTTATATGATCAATTACAATACCAACCCCCTTACCTTCAGCTCCTTTCTACTATCTCACTATATTGTTCTTATTCCAGCCATGTTTAAATACCATTTTATGCCAGTTACATGCCTGCACTTGTTTAGTTTACATGACTAGAGAAAAACAGAGCCATTCTGACTGGCCTTACTTTATATTCATGATCATTAACTTTAATGCTGCCTAGTAATTATACTCCCACTCTGTCAAGCTTGATCATCTCGTTCCTTCCCTTTCTCTTAAGCCTTCAATAATTCTTCCATTACCTTTACTCCTTTTTTGTTTTGTTTTGTTTTTGGAGACTTGATTTCTCTCTGTAGCCTTGGCTGTTCATTCTGTAGACCACTCTGGCCTCTTACTCAGAGATCTACCTGCCTCTGTCTCCCAAGTGCTGGGATTAAAGGTGTGTGCCACCACTGTCACTCTTAACTCATGATCTTGCATCCTTTTTTTTTTTTTTTTAACTAAGAAAACAGAAACAATATTTAAAGAACTCTTCAAAGTAACACACCCTTCTATGCCTTCCTTAGTACATCGGTGTCCATATATTCTGTCTTTCCCCTGTTGTTACAGATAAACTCTATACTATTTGATAAGATAAGGCTTTCACCTTGGGTCTGGGTCTGTCCTCCTCTTGTGTTCAAAGTTGTCTTCTAACTATTCTTTCCAGCTTCACGCATCATTAATTCTGCTGTTTCTGGTGGATTTTCTGAAAGGAAAAAACAACAACAACAACAACAACAACAACAAAGCAACTAACTACCTATTTTTTCAATTATCTGCCTTAAAAAAAAACCCCACCAGATTAACAACACCTCCCTTCTCTTGATCTTATTTCCTCTGCATATCATAAGCCATTTCTTTTTATGTAAAATTTCTCAGGATATGCAATATTATATAATATAGCAAAACTGTAAAACATCTCAAGGTATCATTTCTTCCTATTTTATAGACTTGCACTTCAGTCTTCTTTTCTTGCTATTTCTTGAACATACCCTCAATTAGCTTTTATCCTATCTACTGCAATTGTTTCTGTAAACATAATCCATGACTCTCTGTCCTAGCCTTTTTAGACTTTCAGCAACATTTGACACAGCCACACACTATTTCCCTTCACAGTACACTGTTCTTCAACTACCTCACTGACTGCTCTTTTTTTTATTCATTTTTGATTATTACTCAGTTTATTTGAGAGTGACTTAGACCAAGTTTTGAAGATCTTTGTCTCTGTCTGTATCCCTTCTTACTCTTTTTTCCTCCCCTGTTTTATCCATCTCCCTTCTCTGTCCGCTCCTCTCCCAATCCTTCTTGTGCTAAGAATCAAACCCAGAGTCTTGTACATGTTAGGTAAGTGCTTCATCACTGATATACCTCCCCAGCCCACCTCTTCTCTTCTATTTTTTGCCTTGGTGGCCTGATCCAATAGCATCACTTTAAATACCATCTAAATGCCAGTGACTCACAAATTCATATACTTGCAACTTTTATAGCTCAGACCTCTCTGCCTTGAATACCTGACTTAAATGCCCAACTGATAGCTGACAGTTATCAAAATATTAATTACCAAAATGATATCCTGACCAACTCCTCCTCCAAAACTCTCTTTGTCCTCCAAAGTCTTACCTTGATTAACTCATGATAGCTTCATTCTTATTTATTGCTTGTTTTAATTGACCATATACTTAATAGTTACTCACACTAGTACCTTTTCCAATTACCATTAGTCTTATTATTCAAGTAAGAGGTTTTCCACTGTATGGCAATTATAACAAAAAAGGGAATCTTCACATTTGTAGGAACCACAATTTTAAATGGGTATAGGTATCCATAAAGCATTAATAAAAAAATGTCCTAGCCGGGTGTAGTGGTGCATGCCTTTAATCCCAGCACTCGGGAGGCAGAGGCAGGAGGATTTCTGAGTTCGAGGCCAGCCTGATCTTCAGAGTGAGTTCCAGGATAGCCAGGTCTACACAGCGAAACCCTGTCTTGGAAAACCAAAAAAAAAAAAAAAAAAAAAAAAAAAGTCCTGTTGGACTTGGTGTCAGGTGTGTTTAATCTCAGCACTTGGGAAACCGAGGCAGGTAAATCTCTGTGAGTTTGAGATCAGCTGGGTCTACATAAGGAGTTCCAGGTCACCAAGGCTACACACTCAGACCCTGTTTCAAAAAGAATACAAGAAGGAAGTATCTAAAATGTGGAGAAAACAAAGCCATGTTTTACAAAGAAGCACCGCAGAAGTTAGGGTATAGTTAACATAGAAAAGAAAAAAGTCAAAACTGTCTGCTGTGTTGTTTGTACTCTTAGAGGCTGAAGATGACTGAAGCACTTGGATTATCTGTTTTCGACAAGCCATTAGAAATATCACATTATTTTCTTCTGTAATGAACTAATTTGATATTTTGGTGCTAGAACATAATAGTGTAAGACTTTTAGTTTTTAATATCTTGTGTTGGTTAGTTTTTTTTTTTTTATCAACTTGACACACACTAGATTCACCTGGGAAGAGGGACTCTTAATTAGGAATTGCTTCTATTAGATTGGTCCATGGGAATGTCTGTGGGGGCAGTTTCTTAATTGCTAATTGAAGTAAAAGAGCACAGCCCACTATGGGAGGTGCCATCCCTAGGCAGGTGGGCATGAGCTACCTAAGAAAACTAGCTGAGTAAAGCCGAGAAAGAGAATCCGCAATGTTTCTTTGTGGTTCCTGTTTCAAGATCCTGCTTTGGGTTCCTACTGTGGCTCCACTTGATGTTGGACTAAACTTGTAAGTCAAATAAATCCTTTCCCCACTTTGATAGTTTTGGTGAGCAACAGAGACGCAAACTAGGACTTATATAATATATGTTCAAGAAGGGAGAGAAACAGAACTTTGAGATGTTTTACAGTCTTATTGTATTGTCTAATGTGCTTGTCTAGAGAATTTCTACATCAGGGTTTCTTTTGCAATATCTCTACCAGAGTGTAGAGGAGACCCATCCTTGAGTTTGCTAAAACCAAAAAGTTACTTGGATAATATCACATCTCACATGAGAAGAAGATGGGAAAGCATGAGATGAATGGATAGTGGTAACTGCAAAGAACCAGACTTTAGAGGGAACTTTTTTTCAGCCAAACTTTTAAGACAAGAGACTTCTGTTCTAGTCACAGGAGTGTAGGAGTTTAAGAAGATCATTCCCTCAAGGACTAAAAAACAAATGAGAGTTATATGTGATGCCTGTCATGTATATTTCTAAGCACACATGCTTTCCAAAAGTAATCTATTTTTTTTCTTCATAGCTTCATCTAACAATTCCTCAGAAATTTTCTTTTAGAACCACTGGGTAAAGGCAGTAGCGTGATAGGTTTTTTGACTTTTATAAAAACAATTCTATCAATTGGGGTGTTACTGCTAGAATAGTAGCCCTTCATCTTGATAGTCTTGGGGTTCGTTTTGGAAGGCTCAAAAGTTCTGAGTTGTGGATTCAACCTCCAGTGATTCAGACTTGTTTTGTCAATGCTGTAACCTGAGAATGTATGTTTTTAAAAACTGATTAATCTTATTTTATTGATATGTATGGATATTTTGCCTGAATATGTTTATGTACCACATGATTTCCCGATGCCTATTAGGCCAGAAGAGGATGTTGAATGCCCTGAAACTGAAGCTACTGATAGTTTTTGTGAGCAACCATGCAGGTTTTGGAAATTGAACCCCAGGTCTTCTGTAAGAGCAACAAGTTCTCTGAACCTCAGAACCATTTCTCCAGCCCTGACATTTGTTTTCTTAAAGCTCCACTAATGTCCTGTTTTGCAGTCAAGATTGAAAACTCCTCTCCAGAGAGATTTTATACCTTTTCCCTTTGGTAAAGAATGATGGAAAATGGGAAACAAGACCAGTGTTCAACTATGTGGTAACAGGGTGGAGTCAATGTCGATGAGGTTATTTAAAAATTGAACAGCTAAGTGGAGTAGATGGCTTATATTTCCCAATCTTGTAATCCTATCATTTTGTGTCTACTCAACTCAATGAGCAGATACAGATTCAAAGACATATACACAAGGACACAAATTCCATTAACTTATATGAGTCAAGGTGATTCTGCTAATCATGTTGCATTTCTGCTTTCTGTTGCTTTGGATGGGTGAATTTTTTATGTTTAATGCTTTTCAGGCACAGCTTCATTAGATTACATTATGCACAGCATCATTGAGTCAAGATGATATTAACCTACCCGAAGGAGCTTCCGAGCCAGCTGTGAGGGCTCCCTAACATACATTATGATGATAATAGTATACATGAAAATGGGTGAGTAGGTGGTAGGGGAGAGAAATCTAAATCAAATTAAAAAAATGTGAAAGAGACAGCAACACCTGGGAAATGAGAACCAGTTGCTACCAGTCTCCGGTATTTTTCTTTTTTCAAGGTCAAGCTGGCAATTTTTCACAACTCCTACCCACAAATGCCCTTTCTGATTGATTGACTCTTATAGCTAGAAGCTCTCCTTACACCCAGGAGGCAAGCTTGCTTTTTTATCATATTAAAAAAAAAAATCTAAAGGCCAAAGTGAAAAGAATACTTGGCTTCTGTTTATTTTTATCTGGGAAAAAATCAAACATGTGAATTCTAAAGCAGTTAATCTTCATCTTAATCCAGGATTTGAAAATTTAAATTATTTAAAAAAAAGTATAGTGAGGAAATTGCTAATTATACTTACAGAACTAAGTGAAGCTTTATTATAAAACTGATGGATAGGAATCTTAAATTCCCATTCAATAATGCTCAACAATGCAGGTAAGACAAAGAAAGAAAACCTTCACTACATCTCCACTCTTCTTGTTGTAGATGAAAAGACATCCAATACTTGTGTATAACTATATAAGACTGATCCCTTGTTCCTAAAGCTCAACCTAAGAGTTTAGGAGAAGCGAGCTAAGGACTCATGAATGTGTATGTAGAGAAGTTGAGATGTTTCTACAGTTTCTTAATTATTATGATGATAAACACAGATGGACACGGATCAAATTTATAGAAGTGGGAAAATGTGTGTGGATGTCAGATGTTTGGAACAAAGACAGAGGTTGGTGCTGTTAGAAGGGGAGGGAGGTAAACAGTTGCGGAGCTATCATTTGATTCTAAATATTTAATATTAGCTATAATCTGTTCTTAAGATAAAATCTACAAATATCCATCTTGGGTGGTTTAATCTTGAGACACAGAATATAAATATTCTCTTTTCCCTCTAGATGCTCGAGGGGTCTTCTAGAGTAGAAGATCATATAGATTATAGAACAGACAAAGCACTGATTGTCAACCAGTGAGGCAAGGAGTCAAGAACACGTTTCTATTTATTTGACTGATCATCCAATCTCAGAAATGGGGATCAGAAGTAGTTCATTTTGAGGCTTTTTAAAAATTATTATTTTTGGATGTCTGAAAGACATCCAAATGGAGATACCACTGGGGGAGCTGAAGCTCAGAAAGAGGTTTGAATTATTGTCATCAGTTTGACGGTCATTGGTCTATAGGATGTAAAGAAAGACAAACTAGAATAAGGTCTTAACTTTCTGTAACTGTGGAAAGAAGGACCTAGAATGGAATGGCCAGGGAAATGGGACAACTAGGAGAGTGGGGGTCTGGAGCCAAGAGAAAGGATTATGTGAGATAGAGAAATAAAGTTAACTCTTAAACACTTTTTCAGCTATTCGACATGAAGGAAACTGAAAAGCATCTATGGAATTGAAGCCTGCTGGGCATTAGTAACCTCAGGAATTGCATCTGCTTTGTAGTGATGGGAACAGAAGCTGGAGTGAAATGGATTGGATAATGAAAGAGAACTGAGGAAGACTGAATAACCTAAACATTTGGTTGTAAAGTTAGGCAGAGAGAGTAAATACACAAGAGTCAAGACATCCTGTTTGTGTGATTTTAAGGTGGGATGGTATTACAAAGGAAAGAATCAGAAAGGAAGGATGAGAAAGGAACAGGTTGAAAGTATAGGAAAGGGAAGGAATTAATGTATATAAATAGGATGGGGTCTTGAACATATGGGTTGGACAGGAGAAAAGTGCTTCTTTTGGTTGACAAAGGCATAGAAGGCAGAAGAGTTGCCGGAGAAGGGCAGTGGTGCACGCGGTTGCTAGTATTGTCCTGAAGGTTGGACTGCAGAAAGATGAGGACATTCTCATTAAATGGCTTCCATTTTCAGCTGTCAGTTGAATGTGCTATTCCAGAGGAGAATCACAAAGGCTGAGTGAGTAGGAAGATTATTAAACAGTTGTTATAGACTGTGACCTTGTTTTATTGATTATCTCATTTTACTTTTGAATCTTCAGTATTTTGTCCTCTACTTCTATTTCCTTGGTTAAAATACTCTAAAATCTCAAATTCATTCACGTCTTCTCTAGTATCTTCTTTTTCTCCTCTTTTCTTTTGTTACATTTTAAATATCAGTTTATAATTGTCAATTTTTGCTAAATTACACTTACTTCTTAAATATTTTGGAGTCAGGAAAGTAATATTACTTAGTGAAGGAGATGAAAGCTGTCCCAAAGACACAAGAGGAAAATTAGCATACAGCTGTGTTGAAGAAGCTGTATCTGTATACAAAGGTTCAAGGCAAGCTAAAACCCACCTTCTCAATCTCTTCTTCACCTTGGTACCCAGAAGAGAGACATTGTATGGCCCTATCATTACTCTTGTAACACTGACTCCTAGTGAGTTAATTGCATCTGTCACTCCATAGTCAGTTGCTATTTATTAGCTCTTCAAGTTAGTACTACGTCTTGTTTGCTTTTCCTTTTCCCCCTCCTTTCCTTTTCGTTTTCATCTATCATGGTGTTGTGCCTAGTGCCAGATATGCATGTAATAGACTCTATTGAATGAGTAAAACATATGACTTTATTATGTCTTCAAATTCAGGCCTGAAAGTCTAGCCTGATGTCTGAGTATCCCTCTTCAGTACTCACTCATTTACTTATTCATTTTTTTTCTTTGTCAATGAAGTATTTACTGCTCACTGGACACCACTGGGGATATGCATTGACAAACAAAAACTCAGTTTTATAAATTAAACATTTTTATTCTTGGTATTTCTCTCTCTCTCTCTCTCTCTCTCTCTCTCTCTCTCTCTCTCTCTCTAGCTCTGTACCACCAAAACCCAAGGCATTCATTAAGGCTGATGGACAGGAGGAAAATGAGGTCTCTCTTCAGTGTTGCCTTTCCTTACTGTGCCTTGTAGAATGCAGGTTTCAGTTTTAAGCTATATCCTATCATTTTTTTTTCAACTTTCTCCCTTTCTTGGACTTTTGAGAGCTTTGTTGACACACAAGTCTGGAGAGATGGCTCAGTGTTTAAGAGCACCGACAGCTTCTCCAGAAGACCTGGGTTTGATTCTCAGTACCTGCATGTGGATAACAATCACCTGAAACTCCAGTTCCAGAGAATTTGATGCCTTCTTCCAGCATCTGTGGGCACTGTATGTATATGGTGCACAGACATACATGTAAGCCAAATACCTAGACACATATAATAAAGATAAATCTCAAGAAGAAAGAGTCAGTGCACTACACATATGGCAGAATATTTTTAAACTTATAAATCAGGCATATATTCTTATAATGTTCTTTCTTGATTTTAAATTATTCTAAGATAACAAATATCTTAGTGGGACAAATTTAAATTACAATTAGACATCTAATGAGTAACCTTTATTAAGAACTATACAATTATATGAGGAAAAATGAGAATTCAGCCAAGATATACATTATTTAATATAATATTTGCATTATCATTTCCATCTGTTACTGAAATGATGACATACAACTCCTCCTTTCTTTGTTTAAAGAAGTCAGTTTTCTTAAAAGTTGTTTATTCCTTCCATCTCCTACCCCCCAGAATGTTTGGCAAGACATTAAGTTCTTCCTGTGGATTATCAAGAAATATTTTGCAATGCCAGTGACTGCCAATGGTTATGTTAATCTCTTTAAGTTCTTAATTAGAAAAACAAAAGGAACCAAGAAAATGAATAAACCATCACAATCCCCAGTTCCAGAGTTTGAATAGAGACTTAAGTTACACATTATCTTTCTGTTCAAAATAATATTTCCATCCATATTGAAAACTGTTCAATGTGTTCAATGTATCTTGGATCTAAAAATCCATTTTCTCCTTTCTCCTTTTGCTAGCAAATGTTCTTAAGGTCTTATTTAAGGCCCTAGAATTTAGTAAGCAGACAATATGCTGTGTTACTTGTCGGTTGTCTGACTTCTATTCTGGATATCTTTATCCAAATCTAGCCAACCTCATAGTTTCCATGAAGATTTTACTTCTAAACAATGAACTCTCAAATAGCCAGTTATCTGAGGTTAGTGGATGTTACTGGACAGCACTCTCTTCCTTTTCAGTCTCTTTTACCTTGTGGGGTCCCTGATTGGCAACCACCACAATTCCTATGAGGATTCTGTTGCTGAAAAAGGATGGGAAAAGTTGTGGGTGATTTCTGATTTGCCAGGCATGTGGTTGTGTGCTAACATGGATCCTGTCATCTAGTCTCAATAGCAATCAATAATCTTATACTCTCTTTACAAATAGAAAACTGAAGCAAACAAATGAATTTTCCCAACTGTCTGCAATGAGTACACAGCAAACTCAAGTTTAACAGAATGCAGAATTTCTGTTCTTAAAAATGTACCATGGGCATCACATCTTTTAAAGGTCTTGTCACTCAAATTTAAAAACAGCTTTATGGAAAAATAGTCATATTTGTTGAGGCACTGAGTGTTTTTGATGGCTTATGAGAACAGTGGCACAGAATATTTTAAGTAGGAACTGTTCCAGAGAGTTCACGATATTTGGTTTCCATAATTAGAGCATATTAGACACTGACACTCTTGAGAAACTATGTAAATCAATACAAGACTTGTATTACAGAAGGACTATGGATAAAGACATTAGAGAATTGGAAGACTGGGGAGGGAGAAATAAGGCTGAGAAATATGATTTCTTTTTTTTTTTTTTTTGCCTTAAATGAAGGGAGCTGGAGGGACAAATAGCCTATAAATCACTCTTGCTGTTGCTGGAGAAAACTACTTGTAAAGTGCTTCAGCCTGGCAAAGGTTAAGAAAACAATAATGTCTTGTCAGTCTGAGCTGGTGAAAGAGTTGATGTAAAGAGAAGGCATGTGCTGTCTTTCTAGGGAGGAGCACATAAGGATTCTCTTGTATTGCTGCCAGCAGTTGGGGTCCACGAGATGTCTGTGGTTCATCTCTCCTCTCCCTTCACACTGGTTTTGAACTTTTGCCTTTTGGAAAGGCACCCTTGTTGGCATCCTAGCTTATTTTCTACAGCTCCAGTTGATGACCTTAATGGACTAATAATTAATACAGATATTTATAGAATTTTGACATTTAACCCTTTGTTACCCATCATAAAAATTAGTAATGCTGTTGTTAACTCTGTTATTGGCCATTACTAAGCAAAAACATATCCCTGCTTAAACTAATGCAGTCTTTCAGTGTCTTGGTGAATTAAAGCTTCAGGTATGAAAGGCTGGGTGTTCCACTAGTCTCCATGTTCCAACTCCAAGAAAAGCAATTTTTATAGTTTTTAATAGTTTTTATTACCAAGCTCAAGATCAATGAATTATTCATTTGTTGATTGAATCTTGCTGTGAAATTTAGTTTGAGTGACCATTTTCTTTTTTTTTCTTTTTGGTTTTTCGAGACAGGGTTTCTCTGTGTAGCCCTGGCTGTCCTGGAACTCACTCTGTAGACCAGGCTGGCCTCAAACTCAGAAATCTGCCTGCCTCTGCCTCTCAAATGCTGGGATTAAAGGCATGAGCCACCATGCCTGGCTTGAATGACCATTTTCAAAGCTCACATCTCTCCTTATTCTGTCCACAGGTGTAAAAACCTGAACTGTTTCTTAGTCTTTTACCATTTGTTTCCTCAAAAAGCTAATCATTTATAGCTACACATTAAAAATTTTTAAAAAATTTATTAGATATTTTCTTGATTTACATTTCAAATGCTATCCCAAAAGTCCCCTATACCTTCCCCCCTGTCCTGCTTCCCTACCCACCCACTCCCACTTCTTGGACCTGGGGCATATAAAGTTTGCTAGACCAAGGGGCCTCTCTTCCCAATAATGGCTGACTAGGTCATCTTCTAATACATATGTAACTAGAGACATGAGCTCTGGGGGTTCTGATTAGTTCATATTGTTGTTCCACCTATAGGGTTGCAGACCCCTTCAGCTCTTGGGTATTCTCTCTGCTCCTACATTGGGGATCCTGTGTTCCTTCCTAGAGATGACTGTGAGCATCCACTTCTATATTTGCCAGGCATTGACAAAGCCTCAGAGGAGACAGCTATATCAGGGTTCTTTCAGCAAAATCTTGCTGGCGTATGTAGTAGTGTCTGTGTTTGGTGGCTGATTATGGGATGGACCCCAGGTGGGGCAGTCTCTGGATGCTCCATCCTTTCATCTTTTAGCTATACATTTTTATTGACACTTTCAGCTCTCCCTGTTCTGACCTCCTCATGTCCATCCAAATAACAACAGTACACAATACCGATAAAACGGAATGGAGGCTTGTTACCAGTTATTACACTTAGAAGTCAAATATATGTGCTAAGCGTTATGGAAAGTTTATAAAAACTTTTATAATTCCCCTTTCAAACTGAAAGCGCAAGCTCTCATGTGTTCTACTTTGTCGTGTTGTTTTTAGTTGATGGTGCATATGCACACATCATTTTAAAAACTGTCCTCAAATTTTGTCAACAACATCTAGAAGAAATTGGCATAAATAAAAGTTATATTAAATTCTATTTTACATTGGTTCTTTGTATCATGAGTTTTTCCAGAGGAATGTGGAATATAAATTTGTGAAATCTTTAAAATATATAATTTAGAATTAAGTGTGAACATACAGTATCCTGACATAATAATACCCCTAAAAATGCCCCTGGGACCTCTTCTGATATTAGTATAGAGACCTTCTCCTTATTTTTATTTATAATAATATAAAATTATACATGAAATACCCAAGAATATAGAAATTATTAAATAAACTATGCCACCTTGATGTGATTGATTTTCAAAACCAGTCTAAAGAATAGTTAATGTGGAAATGCTCACAACAAAATGTTAGTTACAAAGAATGTAGATCAAAACAGCATATGCTGGATACTTTGTTTGAAAATGTTTGTTAAAGTGCCTAAAAATACACATTTATCATTGTCATATTTTCTTATTAGAAATCATGCCAGTTTATACAAATAGAAATACTAACAAAATGTGACTTCTGGAGAGCACTAATTCATAGAAGAATGATTTTAAGAATTCCTTTGTTTGGGTTTTCTCTTTACTGTAGGCTGCAGTTCCTCTCCAATGGTAAATGCCGACAAGGGTACCTTTTAAGTACCTTTCAGCAAAGCTTTGACTAAAATCACACAAAGACAGGATTTAAAAGTCACATAGTCAAATCTCTCCTTCAGGGACACTTCCTCCACAGGTGCAGGAGACTCTCAGATCACTAAGATGGAAGAAAAAATTCAAACCCAAAGGCAATCTTTATAAACTATTTCACAAATGTAAAAGAAGAACAAAGACATCAATATATTTGTAAGTGGTTTGCATTCTATAAATTGGTTTCCTATTATAGCCTAGATTGGTTGTTCTATGCATGGAAAAAAGAGTTTTGGGGGCCGAAAGTGTCTGTTGGTGCTGCATTTACTAAGCTAAGGCTTTTTATCTTATCATATCACAGTGTGATAGATGAGTATGTGAAAATCTATTTTAGAATATGCACAAAGAACCAATTTTAATTGCATGCTTAACAGTAAATATTTGAGTTTTGTCCTAGAAGGCATGAGTTCTGTTTGCAATTCTGTTATTGATTGTGTGCTGAGCCATACTCTTTGTATGTTTTGGTTCTATCCTTATGGCCCCTGGCTTTTTATCTGAAACCCATAGGAGCTATGACATTATTTAATTAATTACCTCTCTCTCTCTCTCTCTCTCTCTCTCTCTCTCTCTCTCTCTCTCTCTGTGTATGTGTGTTGTGGGATTGCATTAAGTTGAATGAGGGATTTTTTTAAAAAAAGCTGTTGGTATTTCCTGCTATATGATAGAAAGTTGACAATTATTAACCGGTTTCTCTGATGGAGGTTATTCGCGGTAAGGTCAGGGAAAAAAGTCAAAGATTGAGAAGGAAGGATAATTCTCAAATACACTTGAAAATTTGCCAGAAAGACTACAGATGGGACTTCTTCGTGTCTCAATTGTGTTTGCATAATGAAATTCTAACTTCTAGGTTGGCAAATAATAAAGACGTCATTGTAACTTGTCTGATAAACCTGAAATGGGTGGCAGTTCAGGTTGTTTGCTCTAGGGCCCATTATCTCATAGCAAGTGGATGGGATTTTTTTTTTTCTTTTCTTCCTTTTTTTTCTAACATGAACAGTTGCTTGCCTTGCATTATGGTAAATCCCATGTTATCACTCTTTCTACACAGATCCTCTCCAGCTGCTCTGATATTTGCTGAGACTACGGCTTCTCTCAGGAAATTAATACCGTCCTGCTCTGTCTAATTAGTTATTGAATAACTGATTGTCTTTTATTCTAATGGGGCACACCCTAGTGACTTTGTTAATATATTTCTGATTATGCTGTGCTTTCCTGTGAGATACTCTTCCACGAGCTTGCCCATCCCCCAAGTCTTTGCTCTTCTGTCTCTTTGCCCTTCTATTAGTGAATGTCTTTTAGTTGTATCCAAACTCGATGTCTTTTATTTTTCTTTCTGTCTTATCCTCATACTTGAATCTGGCCATGATTAACTTTTTTAAATATCAAAGATCTGTATAATGAGTTTTCTTTGGTTTCTCAAAAGAAAACCACCAGCACGAATAGAGAGCTTTGAAGCTTTGGAAAGAGGCTGATGAATCTCAATCTGATGTATGATCTTGGGCTCATGGCTTCACTGTGGCTGTCTTTCTTTCTTTCTTTCTTTCTTTCTTTCTTTCTTTCTTTCTTTCTTTCTTTCTTTCTGTTTTGTCTTTGCTTCGGTTTTGCCACCTATAAAATGGAGTTTTCAATAGCTACTATGTCTGTGAGGATTAAATGAGAAACCAGATTGAAAAAAAAATGGACACAGATCTAGTTCATAGTAGATCCTCTCCTAAAAATGTCAAATTTGATGGTTTTACTGTTATGGAATAAGTTGTATCCCTCCACCCAAATTCATACATTGGAGCTCCAACCTAATCTCAAAAAGAAATTTTCTTTGGAGTTGTGGCATTTAAAGATTCAATCCAAACAAGGCCAATAAGGTGGCCTCTACTGTAGTCTGATAGGTACCATAAGATGAGGGAATCTAGACACATGACATTAGGGTTCTGGCCCACAGATAAAAGACTAAGCAAGATCACAGAGAAGGTGCAAGCCAATTAGAAGTTTCAGAAGAAATTAAACCTGCTGATACCTTGATAATATAACTCTAAATTTCAAAGTGGTGAGAAAATATATTTTCTTGTTTAAGAAACCCAATTTGTACTGTTATAACAGTTCTAGCAAACTAATCATGTATAGTTACATTTTCCAGAAGAACTTTTCTATTCTAGTTTGTTTAGTTTTTTTTAAATTAGTAATAGGTAAGTAATATAATCTTTGAAGTTAGGCCTAGATTTGAAGACTAGATTATCTTAAGTGACTGTGGGCAATTTTTTCCCCCCTGAAACTTAAGTTTTCTTATACATATAATGTGGGGAGAATAACTACCCGTCTCCTAGAGTTATAATGAGCAGTCAATGGATGAGATGTTTGTGAAGTTCACAGCTTCTAGTGTTTGGTGGCACCCACAGGGTAGGACTTTATACATATAATATATCATTTACAAGTTTGCTTTGTTATCCTTGCATGCTTTTATGAAAGCTCACCCAATTCATCAAGTACTCCTTTCTATTAGAAGTGTCACATGGGTACATTTTTTTGTGTGTGAAATTTTTTGATTTCTCTCTCAGTGTAGAAAAGTAGCTTTGATCCTCCTCATTGTTGGCTTGAGTCCAAGGTTATAACTCCTTAAAGTGAGCTGTACTTTCTGACACATATTCTAAACACCTTCCAGTTTATTTGCTTTGTTGATTTAATTATTAGATTTGTGATTTACTTATTTTGTTGCAAGTATCAAGCTCAGACCACTTTTCTTTCATATAGCTCTTTATACTTGTCGCATGGGAAGGAAGAAGCCAGGAGTGATCATTACTTGACCCACCTTTAGCATTTTCTATATTGTTTATAAGCTATATTGTATGTTCTGATCTCATTCCTGTTACCAAATGTTTATACAATAACACCCCTGTTGCTTTTTAATTCAGGATGGAATGTACATGCACAAATATTTAATTATGATTCATATAGTAAGATTCCTTTTACTGTTTCTCAACATACAAGGTGCCTTCTGCCTTTTGCTATCTTGTATTTACGTTAACATATGCTGGATACTCACCACGTATAAGGTATTGTGCTACTGTAGAGAATTGCTAATATTTAAAATTATTCCAGAGAGCCCTAACTATAGTATTTCATTTTATTTTTAATTTTATGTGTGTGTTTATTTAGGAGAATAAAAGCACAGCCCTGCACAAGTTAGACAAATGTTTTACCATCGAGTCACCTTACCAGCTGTTTTAACTTTCTAATATTTATTGGAAACATGTATATTTTGACACAACATTTCTTCTACTTTTTGTACCTATTTGTCATCCCATCTGGACTGCTGTGTGTTTTATAGCTTTTTTTTTTTCTTTACTCAGCAGATTGTTGAATTCCCTTCATGATCTTCAGAAAAATCTTTGTTAATTTGTTTCATATGCTTTTCCTTTTTCAGTTCTGTTTTTTTTTCATAGAATACATTTGTGATAGTATGATGCTTGAGATGAGTGACCTAAGTTTTGTTTGTAAGCATTCTATGTCTCTTTGCTGAACTGGAATATCTTCATCTTTCACTTTCACCAAAAGATCAGACCTCCACATGCCATGGCCTTGTTTTCATAGTGACCCTTAAGTAGGTAGGTCAACTTTTGCTGAAGCAAAGAAAGCATTCTAAATCCATCATTCTATTCAATAATGGCTAACTCACCAAATCGCTTCCTTTCAAAGAAAAGCTAGACATAAAAAGAGGAAGAAAATCTTTTAGCTCCCACTAACTCCTATGTTTGAAAATGAACAATGGGCCAGAAAGGGGGGGGGGAGACGAGAGGAGACAGCAAAAGACAGATATGTATTGTTAGGTATCTAATATAGGATTTAGAAGCATTTCAAGATCCAGTTTATAATACATATGGAATTTGTTTCCATACTTATTTTTCACCCTCCCAAACATGATAAGTTTTAGATATCATCTCATAAATCTTTATCTTATGGCCATTAACGAATCCATTGCCTAAAACCCTTTGAATGATCTTTACAAGAGAAATATTGTGCCAGGTATTAAATTAACTAGAAGCACAAAAGTTCTACTCCTTAATGGTTATTAAGAAAATCACTAGCTGGTTTTGACAGTGAAAGTGTAAGAGGGTTAAAAAAAGAAGCACTGCAAATGTTAAGGAGTAGAACATTCAAAATGAGAATGTGAATACAGAGCTGAGTTTCCGAAAATCTGAGCGCTATTTGCCTGAGTAATTGATACAGCATTCAAATCTTCCCTTTCCTCCCTCTCATCTCTGACAGAGAAAGGGGTGGGTCTGGAAGTGGTGTTTCATACCTAAGATGTAGGACAGTAAGTATTGGGACGATTACTAATGATCCCTGTTGCTTAGATGAAAGTGTACAGTTAGTTATGGACCTTGAGCCTTTTACCAAAAGCCAGTCAGGGCTCAGAACAATGAGCACAATGGTTCGATGTTTCTTTTTCTTTTTCCTGTATGGAATAGAGTATTTTCCAAAATGATTCAAATGAGAAAAAAGCTTAAGATGCAGCTTATCATGATTTTTTCCTCAAAAATTTAATTTGTCTATGTGACGAAGGGGAACGCTGGTCTATTTTCACAGGCTGTGTAAAGTGGGCAAATCATTTCCTTAAGATTTGGAAGCCAACATTTCCACCGAAAACCAATTCATTTTGGTACAGATGACCTAATGGAGAGGACTAACAGTTTGTAGGCATTATTTACAAGTCTACGTTCAACGCATACAGCAGGGCAGCGAGATAGTCCATTAGATGCACCTGGCCCTGGAGAGCAGAAATAGATTCAGGGGGAGCTGGGGGTGGGGGAAGTCTGCAAAAAAAAAAAAAACAAAAAACCAAAAAAACAGCCCGGTCCAAAAGCCGGGTCCACAATACAGTCCAGAGCACGACCTAAGGTAACCCTTTCTGCAGCCTGGGACTCCTGGAGCGCTAGTTCTCAAGCTTGCAAGCATTCTATTGATTCACACTTGCGTCCTTCAACAGGTAGCACCAATTACAGCCCCCAAAGCACGGCGCCAAGGCATACTGGTTAGTATGGCTGTCAATCAAATACATCACCAACTTTCCTAAATGATCCCCTCCTCCTGTCACTGGCTTTTCCTCTGACCTATCCCCAAACTTCTTTCCTGCCTGGAATCCCTAAGACTCTGGTCAGTGGAGCTTGTGATTGGTGAGAGGATGTCCCGCCCCCCTGGTGCCCAGAGTGCCCCGCCCCCGGCTCGAGAGTCTGGGAGGGAGGAGGGTGCGGGCCGATTGGGGCGGGGCCTACCTCCCACGGCGGGGGCGGAGCCTGAGACAGACCCGCCCGCTCGGTTAGGACCTCGGAGAGCGCCAGGCACCAGGACCAGAGGGACCCGAGAAGCGGCCGGATCCGGGCTGGACCTTCGCCCGCCTGCGAGCCTGCAGCCTCCGCGCCCTCCGCCTCACGGGCTGGCCGGCGGCTAGTGGCGTCTGAGGAAGGTGCTAAGTCTGGGGTCCCCAGGGACACTCGTGCTGTCCCATCGCGGCTTGCCCTCACACCTGTGCGCACGCTTGTGTGTGTGTGTGTGTGTGTGTGTGTGTGTGTGTGTGTGTGTGTGTGTGTGTGTATGAGTGTGCCTGTGGAAGGAGGGAGAGCGCGACCGCAGCTGTCTGAGGTGCGTGTGGTTTCCCGGCTGTCTGTGAGGGCTCCAGGGCTCGTAGCCCGCGGTGGTAGCCTCAGCGCCCTGCTTGGCTAGGAGGGAGCGAGAGAGCCAGCTCTGAGCGCCCCGCAGGCTGAGGCGGGACTCGGGCCGCAGGCGTCACCGCCTCACATCCCCCCGGAGAGCCGCTGCTGTGCAGAGGGGGAGCCGGCCGGGGAGGGGACAGGCACGGGAGACCAGAGGCGGGAGAGGGACAGAAGAGAGGAGCTGGGGACAGGTGGAGGCAGGCGGTCCCCGCTCGCCCCTCCCGTCGGCTGTGGCCGTGAGTCACCGCAGATGTTTTGGGGTCTAGGTTTTTGGGTATATGGGATGGAAAAAGCCATTTTCCCCCTGTCCCCTAGTTTCTATTGAGAAAGAGGGAGCTTTGAAGATGATGGGAGTGGGGGGGGGAGCCCCAAACATGGTGGCAGAGTAAATACTGGTTCCCCTACAACATCGCTTTTTTCCGATAATAAAAATTTATGAGCTGACTCTGAAGAAGGAAAGCCCCCCTTTCAGAACAGTCCATAGGGTCTTGGTCTGTTGGGCTCTGGTTTGATTGTATAATAATGATGATATAATGCTAATGACGAAGATGACACTGCCTTTTATTTTTACCCCAGTGCTGATAAAGCATAGCTACAGCTGGGAATAAAGCCCTTGAAAATCTGGATGTGCGAGGAAGGAATACTGTTGCTCTTGGAGTTGTGTTCTCTTTATTTTATAAAGAAATCCCTTTTAAAGTTAAAATTTGAGGACATGAAGCCTGAGCCCCTCTCCCCCCCTCCATTACATCCAATGCTCATAAAATGGGGACTAGCTACTCCTGCCTTGACTAATGGAAAGACAGAGAGGCTTTTGCCCTGTAAAATTCCATGTTTGTCACCACTTCTCTTTTCATTTTAATTTTTCGACAGTGTTTAAAATGAAGAAGTTTAATTTCCGAAAAGTTTTGGATGGCTTAACTGCCTCTTCCCCTGGCAGTGGTAGCAGCGGTGGCAGTAACAGTGGTGGGGCTGCAAGTGGCTCTGTCCATCCAGGAGGGCCTGCAGGGCTTCCGAGAGAGGAAATTCAGGAAACCCTGACTTCAGAGTATTTCCAGATTTGCAAGGTAAGTTTTGAATTGGCTTTAGGGCCTGCTATATTTCTACTTTACTGTTGTGAAGAAACAAGGACACACACACACACACACACACACACACACACACACACAAACACACACGTGCATACATATGCAGGGCTGGAAATTGTTGAGACGCCAGCATCCAAGAGCCTAGTACTAAGTTGATTTGAATGAATAAAAACACTTTAGATATCAACTTTGGCATCGATTTATGAGCAACAATGGTAGTTTAAAGAGAAGGAAAAGACACACAAAAAGTAGTATTTCCAAGGTGTTAAAGCCAAATAAGTGGACAAAATACGTTTGTGTATAAGTTGTAAACTGAAGGAGAAATGACAGTCATTTGGCTTCCTCAGTTTTCATCCTGAGAAACTGTTATTCACTTTTCTCTGTCTAGTGTAAAATGAATAAGGCTCTCAACATGTTGCTAGAATTAAGTAGATAATAGATTAATGTGCCCAGTAACAGCGTTCTAAAATTCTAGATATTTAAAAAAAAGGGATCTTAGACCCTTGATAAGCATAGAAATCCTGTGGGACTCAGGGTACTCAGAAAAGCAAAGCAATGTGTTCTGATTCAGAGAGAAAACACTTAGGCCATTATACTTTGATTTTGAGCTTCTAATAAACAAGCAGAATTTTGGATAGGGAAAGAAGATGAGATATAGTAAAAAAAAACTGTAACATTGCTATATAAAGATATTATAGTATTACTTTAAGAGATGGTATATTTTCTTCATTGCTCTTTTTGGGTGTTACCTTTCAGTATAATTTTGATATGACTTATATGAGAAAAAAACCTTTAAGTCATTTGTATGATATAAATGAATATAGTTTTATAAATGTGATTGAATACATGATATAAATACATAATAAGAAAAATCAGGTTAAGTTTCAATCATTGCCTCAGCTCTTCCTAGAAAGTTTATTATAAAAACATCAAATCTATATTAAATCTAAGTTATATTAGTTAACTTAAGGCCCAAGTTTATTTAGAATTAAATAGATTTAATCAATTGTGTGAAATTTGAATACAACATGAAGTAATAGATATTATATCAATTAAGGAAGAACTTAATAGCAGTTCTGAAACAAATATGTGAAAGAGCCCTGGAAGCCGAATTTGATTGCTACACAGGAGAATCATATCTTGATTATTTATTTCTATTTCTTTTCCCATATTCTGAAAAGAAATCCTAACACCCTCAAGTAATGAATGTGATAGCAAAACAGGAGAATTTTATTTGAGATAAAGTAAGTCTAGAGCAGGTAGTCTCAAAGCAGATGGATGATGGACAGTAGAGGCTGTAAAGCAAGTAGAGAAAAATTTTAAATGAAATAAATTCAGAGGTATGTATGTGTAAATGCTGGAAATAAAGTGCAGCACATGGTCACCTCCAAGTTTCTTAAGAAAGGAGTGGTCATGACAAGTGGCAGAAGTTAAGTATGGTCTATGTCTGATACATAAGGCATGGTAGGAAGGACAATGGCCTATGAATAAGATTTTTTTTTTTAACATTTTAAGCCATGCGATTTGCCAGCCATATTATCATGGACAAGATATGTTTTTCTTCTTGGAAACTTGTTTCCTAGATTTGCAGTATGAGAATAAATATTTCTCTTTTCCTTATATGAAAGAAATCTTATTAGAATTTGAGAAGACAAGATGGTGAAGAGAGTACACAGGTTGAAAGCGGTAATAAAATATATTTTTGAAGTTGAAAAAAAAGCCTTCTTTGTTGTAGAACAAATATAGCTATTATAATATACTTTATATTTAGGGTAATAAGTTTAAAATAAACTATGAGGTTAGACAGCTTATTAGCTATGCAGTAATTGTACTGAAGTCACATCAAGTATGGAAAACACAATAGTATATTGACTAGGACTTCAGTTAATTTGAAAAGTGATTATGTGACTATATTATAGGTAAAATAGTCTATAATGGATATATGAAGTGGATTAAGGAAAATGCAAAATTAGAGCTGTCAGTGGAATGAGGACTTCATTTAGGCTTACTGATCAAGTGTGCAGAGAAGATTCTATTGTGAGTGGTAAGAAGTCAGCACCTTCTAGGCACTTTTATCTTCTCATTGTGGCTAACACTGAAGTGTAAATCTAGATTCTGTTCTCCACCAAGCCTCCCTCTATTATCTGAATACTCAGATCCTATTTTCTCTGTGTTTCTGAATTTTATGCCATTTTCCATCCCCAGGAATTGTTCATTGCATCTTATTTTCTTGATTTGTATCTTGAAAATACATTCGGATCTCCTCACTTCTTATTTTACCTTATTATACTTCATTTTGTTGTAATAATGTGATTACCCAAATGCAATATGATTTGCTTGGGACAAATTCTATGTTGGTTTCCAGAGAGCAGTAGTTCTCTAGAAACAAAAAGTCTTTTGTTATACTCCAGTAAAATCAATTAAGACAAATAAATGTGATGTTTTATTGGCTTAAGTTTATTTGATGAATTATAACAAGTTATACTGCCAATCAGTACTTTTTTTTGTATTTTGTGTTTTTGTGTAATACTCTTTATAGGCAGGTGTAGGGTATTTGTTGATCTTAAGAAATGTAAAGCTAAGTTTTTCATAACACATGGAAAATGCTTAGGAGTAGAGAGACAGACACCAGTTTGTTGTAACCTTTTAGGTTCAGTATGTGCCCTTGAGTGCCAGCTTCCCCAGCTATTCGCAACATACACCAACTACTCTTCTTGAATTTGAATTTTGTGAAAATTACTCGTCTTGAAAACACTGCTTTATACATTAAATTCTAATCCTTTTAATCTTGATTTTTTTCTCATATAGTTCTCTTCAGAAAGGTGACCTGTTTACCTTCCTAACTCTATTCATTTCCTTTGTTCCCTTGGCATATTATGCTGATCCAAAGAATCACATTGTCATATGTAATGCTTTCTGTCCCATGACTTCCTTTAGAATAATTATCCTACCACCTTTAATATGTACAACTGGAGAACTCTTGGTTAGCCTTTACCATATAGTTTAATGACTGGAGAATTCTTGGTTAGCCTTTACCATATGGTTTAATGACAACCTCTGTGAGACCAGTCCTGACCACTGCCTCTGCTCACATTGTCTTTTAAAATGTCTCTGCCTTTCCAGTGTAAACTCTCTGAAAAGCAAATGCATTGTTTTACTTTTATATCTCGGTTAGTTGCTTTGAGTGTCCACTGTTGACAGACTAGTGGCACTCAATGAGTTCATTCTAGTGTTAAAGAACCAAAACATCCAAAGATAAGGCCCAGGGATTGGCACTATATAAAAGGCCCACAGGAGATTCTTAGGTACAGTTAATATTGAGAACTAGAGACTAGTAAGTTTTATTACAGAAGAAAGGATCGTATACATCATTGGTTGCTTAACTAAAAGTAGGTTAAGGTAAAAATACTATTAATAATTATGTATTAAAACAGTTTTCATTTTTATTTTGTTTGTGTGGGTATTTTCTCGTGTGTGTGTGTGTGTGTGTGTGTGTGTGTGTGTGTGTGTGTGTAAATGTATATATGCACTACTTGTATGTCTCGTGCCCATGGAGGCTAGAAGAAGGCACTGGATTCACAGGACCTAGGGTTACAGATGGTTATGAGCCACCCATGTAGGTGCTGGGAATCCCACTGGATCCTCCAGAAGAGCAATCAATGCTCTTGCCTGCTTGCCAGGCATCTCTGCAGCCCAAAGATTGATTTTAAATTATGTTTATATATGTATATCTCCACATATGTTTGTGTGTGTGTGTGTGTGTGTGTGTGTGTGTGTGTGTGTGTGTGTGTACAGAGGCCAGAGGCACTGGATCCACTGGGAATGGAAGTATAGGCGATTGTGAAGCATCTGCACAGGTTCTGGCAAGCTCGGGTCCACCAGAAGCACAGATTGTGCTCTATTGTATTCTCACTGAAAATATACATAGTACTAAACATTTTAATTTATTTGAAAAACATATAAATGTGTACCGCTTTGAAAATCACTTGATGAAAAGAAATACATTTTCCGTTGCTAAGTATTGGTTCTCTGATTAGAATTCTGTAAATTCTGGGTGGATTTGTCTTCCATAGTCCATTCCAAATTCAATTGTACAATGCTTAGTTTTTATTTCAAGTGATGTAATATGTTTATGAAGCAAGCTTCGTATCAACTCATATATATATAATATTTTTTATCCTATAGTTAATGTATCCACATTTCAATTTGATATTTTTACTGGAGAGCAACTTACTAGATTTTAGCATTTAGTGAGCCATTAGTTTTTATGGGTATGTTTTACAGTGAAATGGAATTCTTGCTAATCTAGCAGGTTGAATAAGTTAAAATTAGTTTGGAAACTTGGGTTATAAAGTATTCTATAGGACCTTCATAATAGCCATGTAAGGAAGGCACAGCTATTTAAATTCTATTGATAAAACATAAGAGGTCAGATAATTTAAACCTGAGGTTTCCCAATCTAGCTATAATAATTTTAACACTACTTTTTCAGTGCTTACATCTAGATTCTTTTTTTATTTCATGAAAAGCCAATATGATAAATTCCTCAGGAATCTGGAGACTTTGAAAAATGTAGATATTTCCTTAACTCTTCATTCAAAATATGCTAAATATGATTATATATCTCCACTTTCTATTCTGCTCCCTAGATCAAAGCCCCCAAATTTCTTGCGTGGGCTGCTACCATATAGCATTCTGTGTTCTCTCCAATTTCACTCAGGCCTTCCTACAATCTTGTTTTGTTTTTGTTTTTGTTTTTTAAACTGGTAGAAGAAACCTTTTATAATTTAAATCATATACCATTCCTATTCAAATTCTCCAAATGGCTTTCCATTTCTCATAAAAATAAAATAATAAGGCCAGACCTGATGATGGACACCTTTAATCCTGGCACCTGGTGGGCAGAGGCAGGCAAATCTCTGTGAGTTCCAGACCAGGCAGATATATACAATAGGACCCTGTCTCAGCAGGTAAGAAAAGCAAACTTAAAGTTCTACTATAGCTTCTAAAGCTTCAGATCACTTGCTTCTTGATTAAAAACTATTTTGGACTGTTATATTTTTTTATGCTCTCACTGACATTGTCCTTCTTGCTGGTTCTCAGCCATAATTTCTTCCACAAGGCTTTTACATTCATTCTTTACTTAGAACAGCCTGCTCCCAACCTCATCCTAGATTCCTAGGTAGTTGCTCCTTTTGCTTTATCTGCTTCCTTCACACCATTCAGTATTGAGTCTGCTACCATTTCAGAGAGGGCCTCATCAACTAGTGCTCAGCTCAACCCCTTCACTCTCTACTAGTATTAGAGTAACTTTGTCTTAGTAATTATTAAAATAACTCATTAGTAAAAGTGTGTGTGTACGCATGTGTGTGCTGTTTGCCTTTCTCTTTACAATATACACTCCACAAAGACAGGCATTTATGTTTTAATATATATATCCATTATGTATAGAACAGCACTTTTCATGTAAAATGTAGTCAAATTCTTACTGAGTAAGTGAATGAATGAAAAGGAACAGGAAAATATTAGCTTATTCACAACAAAGTAGATGTTATTTTGAACCGTTTCTTGGGAAAATATTTTTGTGAAATAAACTATTACAGAAAGAAAAGGAAATCATTGAGAGGGGTTCTATGTTATAGATGTGGTATATAATTTTAAAAAATAGTGGGGGGCTATAAAGTAAATTTATTTTAGGTTTTATTGTATAGAGTATTAAGAACATTTTTGTTTCCAAATAACCAGAGAAATGGTTCAAAGTATTAGATTGATAATCCCAAGCACTTGAGATGTTTCAGATCTAATTTTAAAAACTGACAAACTAAATATATGACTATTAACAGATGTCATAATCACTAAAGTTTTGTAAAAGCTTTTAAAATGGCTAATTCACTGTTTATAAACATTTATAAAGCTTTTAAATAAATGACCACAGTGTTAGAGCCAATATATAGATAACTAGTATAATTTCTGATCTATAATTGTAATCCTTATACAAGATAAGACAGAGTAATTGTCCAAGCAAAAAAATAGACATAAATCAGAAGTTTACACATGGGCCACAGTGAGTTAGGATTTTTAGAACCCTGAAGAGTTGGGAGATCCAGTCCTGGATGTATGCCTTCCTACTATCACTCTCTCAAGATTTTCAATGTTTCCTCATCTCCCGATTTCATGGTGTTTCACTTGTGTGGTTATATAACTGAGATTGACACAAGGACATAACCATAGCTTCATGTTTCTGTAATCTTTATGCATGAGAACATCAGTAAAAGATTCCCTGAAAAGCACTGATCCACTTCTATAGTAACAAACTGGTAGAATAAAAGTTAGGATCACTTACTATGGGTACAGCTACAGCAACTGACAGTGACTTCATGATTATGTCACTAAAATTGACAGTAGAAGAGGGGTTGCCCTGAAAACATGCATGTTTTCATGTGTGTGTGCATAGATATGTAAATATACAAAATTAGTGAGTATATATACATATAAAATTGATGAAGGACGATACCATAAATTTGAAAAAAAGAGCAAGAAGACATATATGTGACAGTTTGGACATAGGAAAGGAAGGGGGAATGACACAATTATACTGTAATCCCTCAAAATAGAAGAAATAATAAAAAATAATGGCGATGGGGAAAATCAGGAAGAATCAAGCTATAATCAGAACAGAGGTGTTAAGAATCTGAAAAACCAAAAATAAATCCAGTTTTAAAAAATAACCAAAGCCAGATTGTTCTAGATCCTAGACTTTCTATTTGTCTTATTTTGAGAGCATAAGAGTGAAGGGACATGCTTGAGTAAGGGATTGTAGACATAGGAAGTATGTTAAAAGTCATCATAGAGAACAGTACCAGTTTCCACAAACAATCCTTTGGTGGTCATATATTATTAACAAATAGAATTAATGAACTCATTTAGTATGGGATTTCTAATGTTCCTAAAGAAAACAGTGTTGTCAATAATGTTTTGCTTATATCTTTAAAAGAATTAATTTAAAATATTATACAAGTAATCTGCATAATTACCTATAGGATTATTTACTAGTAAGTAAGTAAGTAAGTGAAATTCTTATTTCTTAAAGTTTCGTGTATTTTTCCATATATCCTTCTGGCTTCACTTGAAGATGTGATTGCAGAAAAAAAAATCATAGGATTAAATTTATTCACTTTCAGTACTATAGTGGTTGTATTGATTTGCTAAGTTATAGTTATATCAAACATTTGCATAATCATTTAATAACCATTCTCAGGTGTGGAAGCACATGCTTGTAATCACAGAACTTCTGAGGTTGTTTCAGGAGCTTCACAAGTTCAAGACCAGTCTGGCTATCCATGGAACTATGAAGCTTCCAATCAATTAAATAAACAAATTGGGGCTGGGGAGATAGATCAGTGGTTAAGAGCACTGGACGCTTTTCCAGAGGACTCAGATTCAATTCCTGGCACTCACAAGGCAGCTCACAACTGCCTGTAACTCCAGTTCTACAGGTTCTGATACTTTCATACAGACATGCATACAGGCAAAACACCAGTGCACATAAAATATAAATAAATAAATCATTAAAAAGTCAAACAAATTAAAAGATGCCTAACATCTTTAAATAACATATACTAACTATATCCAATAAAAGTATGATTATACTTTCCTTTGTTAAAGTCTTTAAATTTAAACTTTTTCTAATAAGAGAAAATTGAAAATTTATCCCTAAACATCAAAATATTTTTAACTAAAGTTCTTATCTGTACTGATGCTTTTTAAAAAAAAATTGAAAGGGGATAATGTTTCTTAATTTATTTTTAATGCCTGAAGGGGCAATCTTTCAAAATGTGTAAAATGCTAGTATTTTAAAAGTATTTACTAAGTATGTTGTAGAATTATTCCTAAGTGTTTAGGTAATGCTGAATGATTAACTTTTTGATGACTAAAGACAGAAGTTACATTTAAAAGATCTATAGAAGTTGGCTGTAAACAATAAAATATAAAACTTTAAAATGTATCCTATAGACTCACTGTGATAATTAGGAAGACAGATCATTAAATGAAAGATAAATGGTTGCTTAAGGGATGTGGCAAGAAGATATTTTGACATTTTGACATTTGAAAGGAACCTTTACTTTTAAATACAATTTGAAAAATGATCATGATATGTATTATTCTCAGCTAGTCAACTAAATGTGGAAATGGATTTTTTTTTTTTTTAGGGAGTTGATTTACTAGCCAAAATTACCTTGGATACTGTCCTGGACTTCTGCATAAAAAGTAGCGTATGATTTCAGTTCTTTTGAAGGCACTAGATTGTCAGCTGATTAATTCATTGTACTGCAAGATGAAGTTTTTGATTTTTGAAATTGCCTTCTAAATGCAGTGATATCCTTGAAGGGGTTGGAAAGTATAAGTCTACCTGAGCAGAACAGTTCTATTGTTTTGTGAGGCTGCTATGGAGTAGGTTCTGCTGAGCATGCTAGGAAACAGAAAAATGTAATAGTTTTTCAAAGAGAGTTTGAGCCTTTGTTCACATCAGTTCTCCTGTGAGTCTGATATTTATTTTACATTTTCTACCTACTCAGATGTTCACACACTGTAAATACCTCCCCAAGACTCAACACGGCTTCTCAAATTCCTGTACTAATCAAAAATTTTAAATGGTCAGGTTTTTAGTCAGTTCACAACAAACACGTTAGATTGAACACTAAGCAATCTAATCAAATTTCCTGACAGCAAACTAATTTCACTGCCTTTATTTGGGGAAAGTGTCAAATTTCTAATGTCACTGGCATAACAACAAAAATATATGGAAAATTGTGATTTTCTCTAACAATTCTCATTTTATTTGGTATTAGATAAGTTTACAGAGCCATCATTATAAAACATAGTTTTATTTACAATGAAGATATATATTAGCTCCTATCAAGATGTTAATTTCATGCCAATGTTAGTTAAAGTAGGATAGAATCTTCAGTTTATATTCAATAATATTAACCTTCTAACATAAAATATGTTACTAGAAGGGGAGAGGATTAGGTTCAGTCTCAAAACTCTTAAGTGAGACAATAGAAAGTTTGAAAAGGACACTTAAACCCATAGGACACTTAAAGTTATAGATCCAGAGAATAACAAATTGGTTCAAGTCGGCTTTAATTCTAACTTAGATTTCTTCCAAGTTGTAGCCTACCCAAGGCTCAACTCCCAGGGTAGATATCCTTGAACTGAACTGGGTGGCGTTAGAGGATGACCAGAACACAGATGAAGAATATACTTTACATACTAAGTTCTATTTACAAATAATCTGTCCACTATGCCTATCATATAATTATTCAAAATGTTTCTTAAATTGCTTCTCTGCTATCCTGTGACAATTTTTTTTGATTTTTTTCCATCTTAACTAAAATTGCTCTAATAGTAATAGTCAATGTTTTTGTGCTTTGTAGTAGCTATGCAGCTTAATTTGGTGACATCATTTATGCATTTATGAATTTAAAATTGTTTTAATTAAAGTTTCTGGATACAATATATTTTGATCATATTCTTACCTTTCCTTCAACTCCTCCGTTCCTTACCCTTTTACCCACTCACAACTTTATATTCCCTCTCTCTAAGACAAGAAAGAAAAAGCCAACAAAAAACAAAAACCAAAACAGAAAAAAAAGTCAGACCAAGAAAAAAAAAAGGCCAAAACAAAATGAATTCTCCACAGCAAACAAGTAACAAACAACTAAACAAGCAACAAACAAACAGTACATCCATTTGCTTGGCCAGCTACCCCCGGGCATAGGGCCTACCCTGGAGTGTGATTGATATACCGTACAGTGACACTCCTTTGGAGGTAACTGATTTTCCCTTTCTCTGAACGTTCCGACTGCAAATAGCTTCTTGGCCAGAAAAGGGAATTTGTATCCGCTTCTCATTCTCACTGCTAGGATTTTGTCTGGTTTGAACCTGTGCAGGCCTTGTATATGCTGACACAGCTTCTGAGTTCATCTGGGCATCCATCTTGGTTCTGTTTCCTCGGAGGCATTCACCACCTCTGGCCCACCTTTGGCCCTTACAATCTTTCTGCCACATATCCTGCACAGATCCTTGAGCCTTGAGGGGAGGGGTTAGATAAAAGACATCCCATTTAAGACTGAGTTTATCTTCAAATGTTGTCTGGTTGGGGGTCTCTAGAAGTGTTAATTCCCAACTACAGAAAGAAGTTTTTTTCTGATGAGAGTTGAACATGCATAGATAACTGAGAATTTTTTTGTTTGATGTTCCAAGTTATTCATTTTTAAATTTAATTTCAATTTAAGTTTTCTTTAGTGATTATATTTGTTGTTGTTGTTAAATTCTACTTTTATATCTTGAGTTGTTTTTATTATTTCATTTAACTGTTTGTATTCTCACTGTCTTCCTTAAGGCATTTTTATTTTTATCCTCTTTAAGTTCCTGGAACATAGTCAAAATTGTTATTTGAAGTCCTTGTCTCATGTTTCAGCAAAATTGCTCTTGTCAAGGCCTATTGCAAAGGAGTTGCTGGCTTCAAGAGGAGGCATATTATCTTGGTTGTTCATGTTTGTGTTTCTGCACTGAGGTCTAGGCATCTGGAATTACATCATTTGAAGAGTTTCTTTGTGTAGATATCTGGTTTCATCTTTGTTGGGTGGGTATTCCTTTCTTTGGCTGATACTGCGGACTCTGAGTCCTAGCCAATTGTGGTGGCTGTGGGATCCCTGGTAGAGAGTGATTCTGTGAGTCAGTGGGAAGGTGACATCATTTATTATGTAAGCAGCATAGGTTTATGTCTCACTCTCTACCAAATACTTTAAAAATAAATTTTCATAAGACAATGTATTTTCTGTAAGTATTCTGGCTGTTCCTCTTTACCTACTTCCTGCTCCTAAATTGCTTTTCCCTTTATCATTTCTCCCTCTCTCCCTCTCCCCCTCCCCCATACAGAGTAATAGGTCTCACTGTGACTATTTCGTATTTGCATATAACAATGATTCTCAACCTTCCTATTTCTTGGCCCTTTAATACAGTTCCTCAGGTTGTTGTGACTCCCCTAACCATAAAATTATTTTTGTTGCTATTTCATAACTGTAATTTTGCTACTGTTATGAACTGTGATCTGGCTATTTTTAGAGATAAAGTTCCGCCAAAGAGGCTGTGCTCCACAGGTCGAGACCCACTGGCATGCAGCATTTTGATACCACTTACTACTTTATCGTCCATTCTCTTCCTTAACTCAACACATTTTGTCTCTTTGATAGTCCCCTTCTACTTTAATGTCATCTCTCTCTCTCTTTTTATACTCCACACGAGAGAAAACATGAAAATATCTTATTTTGTCTAATGTGCTCTTTGGCTACATTCATCTTCCTAAAACGAATGTGTTTTGAACCATCCTGATTGATTCATAATATTTCACTGTGTGTCTATATCACATTTTCTTTAGCCATTCACTTATTCATAGGCATCTAGGTTCATCCCAAAATTTTACTGTTTTTTATTATGTCCAATAAACATAGACAAGCAGATAATATGCTGTCTTTTTATTCCTTTAGGCATATATGAAGGAATGGTACAGCTGTATGGTATGGCATAGTTCATTTTTAGTTTTTAAAGAAACTTCTATGTTGATTCCATAGTAATTAAACTAATTCACAGCACTACAGTGTATACGAGTTCTTTCTTTTTAAGGTTAGTACACAGAGTAATGGACTTCATCATCACTTTTATGTGACATATATGTGTATATGTATATCACATACATATATGTATTCATAAACACATATATACAAGTATATTGCATGCATGTATGTATAGATATGTATGATGAAGCACATTACTTTGTGTACTAATCTTAAAAATGTGTATGTGTGTGTGTGTGAGAGAGAGAGAGAGAGAGAGAGAGAGAGAGAGAGAGAGAGAGAGAGAGATTTCTTATGTCCTTAATAATAGTCATTCTACTGGGATGAGCTGAAATCTCAGTGTAGTTTTGATTTGCATTTTTCTAATAGGATATTGAGCATTTTTCACATTGTTGTTGGTCATATTTACTCTTTCAGCAAGAGTCTGTTTTTTTGTTTTTGTTTTTGTTTTTTGATGGTCCTTGTGTTAAAGTCGTGGCTTCATAATGCTGGGTAAGCACTCTGTTATGCATCAACATCCCCAGCTGTGCCTGTTTCTTTGGTGTTTTTTGAGTTCTTTATGCAGTCTAGCTATTAATCTTCTGTCAAAAGAATAGCTGGCAAGGATTTTTCTCTCTGTTTTGGAGGTTGTCTTTGTTTCCTTTGCTGTGTAAGACCTTTCAGAGCTGATACAATCCATTTGTTGATTCGGGCTATTATTTCCTCAGCTAATGGAATCATATTCAGTAAGTTGCTTGCCATTGCTATACCTCAAAGTCTTTCCTTCAGGTTTCCTAGTGTTTCAAAGCTTCAGACTTTATAGTAAAAGTTTCTTTCCTCACTTTGAGTTGCTTTGGTATAAGACAAGGATCTTCTATGAGGCACTTTAATTGAGCAATCTTTTTTTTTAAAAAATAGATTTGAGAGAGACAAGCACCCCTGCGTAAACCATTATATATTTTTGTAATTAACAACTCATGCCATATGTGACTATTTATTTTCTATTTGTTACAGAATTCCCTCTTGTTTTATAATGGATCAAGTTATTTGCTGCTGACCTCCCCGTGTCCTCCTTGGTGCTTCTGTTCTTTTTGAAGCATCTTACAATTTATTTGCACCCTTTCTCTATGTCCTTTGGTGGTCACCTTGATTTTCATGTATATTCTCCTGCTTAAAAGTTCTTTTGTCCCCAAATGAGAGAACCTAAAAGATGTCCAAAACCTTTTTTGTCATGATTTCACTCCCTTAAGTGAGTCTAATGTTTTTATTGAGATCATTGACACAGAAAATAACTCTTTGATTCACAGTTTCTTTTTCACGTAATAACGTCTTTTTGAAAGGACTGAAAATGATTTAAACTATTTGCTCAGTGAATAATGTTTTTGATCTCTTATAACTAATGCAATAATTTCTATCATCATAGAAAGCAGGATCATAGCTGAGTGTGGTGGCACAGGTCTTTAATCCTAGCACTTAGGAGGCAGAGGCAGGTGGATGTCTGTGAGTTTGAAGCCAGCCTGGTCCAAAAAGTGAGTTCCAGGACAGCCAGGGCTGTTACACAGAGAAGCTCTGTTTTGAAAAACAAAACAAAACAGAACAGAACAAAACAAAACAACAAAAAAAATTAGGATCATACATTTGCTATAATATTATTTTGGTTTTTCATTTTTCCACACTGATTATTTCATCCTGAGGAAAAGTTATAGATTAAAAAGTTTGGAGCAAAAGATAAATATCAAGAGAGAATGGGTGTTAAGCACTAAATATTTGAGAGTTGTCAGCTAAAAATAACAATAGAGTAGAATAGAGAGAAGGAAGTGTTTGAGGTATAATTTATACAGTATACACTTCACAGATTTTAATATTCTATTCAATGACTTTGACAGTTCTTTATATCTCTGTAGTTATCAGACAACATAAAATGTAGGATTTCTTAAATAGTCTTAAATTTCCAACCTTTCTATAATCATTTTTCCACTTGTACTCCTTTCCAGAAACATCTGAATTGACTTTTCATTATAGCTTTATTTTTTATTGAAGTTTATATAAGTAGAATCATATATATAGAATATGAATATGAGTGCCTTTCATACAACACAGTTTAAAATTTTGTCTGTGCTGTTAAATATACCAGTAATTTGTTCCTTTTTATTTGTGAGTGGTAGTTCACCAATCTTTTTTGGATATATATATTTTTTATATTGACATACTCAATATAGAAAATATAGCAAGATAGAGAGAAAATACAAATTATCTATATTTCAAACACTTAAATATAGGCAACAGTTATTGAATTTTAGGTACATTTTAGTACTTTTGAAAAGTAGGTCTTTTTTAATTTAAAAAGAACAGCATTCAGAAAGTAAAAAAAAAGATTGCTATATTTAGAGATTGCAATAACAAGGGACTCGACAAACATCAGTTGCATGCAGCTGAAGATGAAAAGCAGGTATGCCAGCTTTTTTAGTGAAAAAAGAAGAAGAAGAAAAAGGCAGGTTTCGTGGGATGCAATGGCGTGGAAAGTTATTTCCAGGCTGAGTACAACTGAGATATCATATGTGGTTTGTTCAGGACACATCTGACTTTTATAAGTATTAAATTATAAGTGCTGTGGGGAAGGAAGCTGCAAAGCTTAGGGAATCTGGTAGTCACTGACTAATGGTTTATTACTTTGGGCTCATTACAGAGGAGCTTGTGGTTTGAGTTCCTGGATTGGTTGTTGTAAGGATGGGCTTTGGTTTCCTCAGCTAATTGTTATAGAAGTTCTGAGTCAGATACTATTTTATTTGTTCAGCCATTGTATATTGTACAATAAGTCATTAAACTATATTTTTGCATGCTACAAATATATTGAAGAGATTTCCACACTCTAGTGTTCACTGTGGCATTATTCACGATAGCCAGGATGAGGCAGTGTGTATGTGTGTTTTATTTCTCTATCTCTCTATCTCTATCTATCTATCTATCTATCTATCTATCTATCTATCTATCTATCTTAATACCAGTAAGTTACAAAAAAATGAACTCTTATAATTTCCAACACTATGGATGTAACTGAGACCATCACTTTTGCTGACAGGTCAAGTACAGAAAGAAATGTGCTGCAAGATCTCAATCACATGAAGAACATAAAACAGTTGTTCTCATAGAATTTGAGAGAAGAATGATGATTCCCAGAGGCTGGTGAGAGCAGAAAGGAAGCGATAGGGAAAGGTTAATCAATAGGTACTGTATTATAGGTAGGAAAAGGTTGCTCTAGTGGGCAGTTGCATAGTATGGTGTGTACATATGTAAGAGACTCTTCCTGGAGAAAGACAATACATCATGGCTACTCACTTGAGAAAGAAGCTCTAAGCAGACCTAAATAATGATTGTATTGAAGTCTAACCAAAAAGCCTACTTCAATAATGGTGATAAATGGAGAAAGCTATGTCCATGGAGCATTTTGAACAACTTACAGGCACCTCTCCAGGTCACAGGAGGTTCCTTTCTGTAGGAGGACTGTTCAGAGTCTCCTTTCCCTGCAGTTATTTAGTCAATACAAAGCTGGGGAGGGGTCTTGGAAAATCTTGCAAGTTTCCATTGTCCCAGAACTGTGCCATTTTCTTTACATCCAGTTTCTATGACCTTGCCTCTCCCTCTAGGAGAGAATGTTTCAATGTGAAGGAAGGTGCTAGACATAACTGATAATATACAGTGCATTTGAAAATCTAGAAGAAAGGATTCTGAATCTTTACCAGAAAGCACAAATGGGGAAATAAATGTAGGCAGCCAGATTTAAATAAATATAAAACATGTATTGATATTGAATTTTGCCTCACTAATGCATTTTTTGTACACTATTTGCCTTTTAGAACCATAGAAACCAAGCTCAAAGACATAAAGATCAATGGTTATCTATTAATTTTTTGCCATCTTATGTGCTTGAGAGTGATAATTAATTTTTATTGTCAATCTGGTGGATTCAGGATCACCTAGTAGACACAAGTCAGGGACTGTATATGAGGGTGTTTCCAGAGAAGCCTAACTGAGGAGGGAAGAGCTGCTGTGAAACCGACTGGCACCATTACATGAGCTGGCATCCTAGACTAAATTAAAGGAGAAAAAGGAAAAGTGTGTGGAGTATCACTTTCTAGTTCTCTCTGCTTCTTGTGAAATGTTTTAAAAATAGCAATGAGAAGAATGACTATTACAATGAGTTGAGATGTAGCTATACCTCTATTTTAATAAATAGCTCATGATATTTAATCCAATGTTAATAAATGTTTCCCCTAAACCATATCAAAATCCCTTTGTTCATGTCATATGTCAGTCATATTTTTTCCTTTTCTTTTTTTCTGGTGCAGGAGATTGGACTCAGGGTCTCCCGCCTGCTAGACGAGTACTCTGTCATTCACCTACATCTTTAGCCCTTGAATGCTAATTTGTATCCAACAAATGCCTTTGCACATCGCTTTTGCCTTTTTGTGTTAACAAAGCAATGAATGTCATCTTTATATTTAGCAATTTCATCCTGGAATGTTTATATATAATTTTTATAGTCTTTAAAATGGTGTGACATATTTTCCAAGATTCTTTTGAGATTGTAGGGTTAAGATGATTCTTTTGAAAAAAATTAAATAGGCTAGATGCACTCATCAGCAATAAACAAAGGCAGTCAAGCAAGCAATACTACTTTTGTATTTGTTAAATGTAAAATATCTTGGTAAACTTTCTGATTCATAGATAGCACGTGTTCTTGTCCAGAGTAGAGCTGATTAGATTTTTCAGAGGAAAAAATTTGATTGAAAAAAGTTAAGTAGAAATTTAGTTTTTAGTTATTATCAAGGATGCTGTTGATTTTGATGAATGGTTTAGGAAAATAGCATTTGCAATGTCTTTTGAGGTATCTGAAGTGAAGTGAGAAAGGGAAAAATAAGTTAAAAGTTACATTGCTTGACTTCACTGTGAAGAGTTAAAGCAGTATAATCTTGCATTTTCTGCTTTCTGCCTTAACTTTTACAATGAGTTAGAAACATGGAGAAACATGAAGAAGACATGAAGTATCACTTCTAGCAGAGAACCAATTGGCAATGTAAAGCTGCTGGGAGAGAAGACTTAGTTGTTTTTCATATTCCAAGTTTTTAGTATCAATGTTGTAAGAGCTGTTATGGGTAAACGTAGATCAGATATTCTTCCTAATCTAATCTGACTGTATTCCAGACTGACCCCTAGAAGAGAAAGGTTTATTTTTAAAGGTGTTTGTCTAGAATGATCTTTTTTGTGTAAATTCTCTATCAAAGATCAGAAGTACTAATATAGGTGTCTGTGATCTAGACTTACTATTTATTTAAAATAGAAATTTGAGGTACATGAGATTGCTTGATCTCATTTACACTCAATAGTGAAGTGTTTAATTACTTTTTATCTTGTCATTCAATTTAGTGGGTTATCTTGACTCTCTACCTCATGTTGAAGCCATGCTAACTTAAGGCTTTTCAAGCCCTTTCTGTCCCAATCTTAAATTTGTATGGGGCAAATCAGAACACTCTTTCATCTTAATATAGAGTTAAAGAATTGAAAAGCCATGCAGCCTTGAAGTTATTAGTCAAACTATGTTGTGGTTTTGTGGCTTAGTGACCTTGGACAATTAATCAACCTTTCTAAGCTTCAGTTTTTCCATTCACCTATGACATAAGGCAATAAAAATTCATGAAAATTAAAAGAGATTTTTTATTGTGTCTGGTACATAGAAAACACATGGTAATGTCTTGAGGGTAGTGATTTTGAAGAAAAGTGTTGTTGTTCCTAATGTAATAGTTCATTGTGGCTAGCAACAAAAGGGCTGAGGATATGGGATGTGTATATCTTCTTTGATAGAATACAAAAGTTATGTTTCTGTAAGTACGTTGCACATTTATAACCTAGTTGTAGCAAAGGTTCACAGTGTCCTTTCTCTTATTACTGGAGGCTTAAGGAGATATCATTTAAAGAAAATAAAATGAGACCCATGTCTTTAATCTCAGTACTTGAGAAGTGAACTCTGGGAGTTTAAGACCAGCCTGGTCTACCTAGTGAGTTCTTGAACAACCAGCACTACATAAAGCAACCCTATTTCAATAAAACGAAAGTAAATAAATAAATAAATAAATAGAATGAGAATACTCAATTGGTTGAAAATGATTTATATTTATACTAACAATAGTATGAGATATTTTAACAGGCTGGTTGAAATACAACTATGTTCATGGGGAAATATGGTAAAATCATATTTACTAGTCTAGCATCATAAATAGGCACATAAGTAGTCTGTTTCAATCAAGAACTCCTCCCTAGAATAGGGAATAAAATATCCATGGAAGGAGTTGCAGAGACAAAGTTTGGAGCTAAGACGAAAGGATGGACTATCCAGAGACTGCCCCACCTGGGGGTCCATCCTATAATCAGCCATCAAACACAGACACTATTGCATATGCAGGCAAGATTTTGCTGAAGGGACTCTGATATAGCTGTCTCCTGTTAGGCTTTGCCAGTGCCTGGCGAATACAGAAGTGGATGCTCACAGTCGTCTATAGGATGGAACACAGGGCCCCCCCAAAATAGGAGCTAGAGAAAGTACCCAAGGAGCTGAAGGGGTCTGCAACCCTATAGGTGGAACAACAATATGAACGAATCAGTCCCCCCCCGCCCCCCGAGCTTGTATCTCTAGCTGCATGTGTAGCAGAAGATAGCCTAGTCGCCATCATTGGGAAGAGAGGCCCCTTGGTCTAGCAAACTTTATATACCCCAGTACAGGGGAACACCAGGGCCAAGAAGTGGGAGTGAGTGGGTAGGGGAGCAGGGCAGAGGGAGGGTATAGGGGATTTTTGAGATAGCATTTGAAATGTAAATGAAGAGAATATCTAATAAAAAATATGGAAAAAAAAAGAAATACACTTCTGAGGAAGAAAAGTAGAAATAGTGGTATTTTAAAGTCTACTATAGTTCCCATTATACATTCAAGTAGACATATAGATAGAATTGGAAGAATGATTTTAGTTTATGGTTTTAATTTTTTTAAAAATTCTTTTTTTTTTGAGATAGTGTTTTACTATGTATCTCAGGGTGGCCTTGAATACACAATCATTCTGCCACAGCTTTTGGAATGCTGGGATTATAGGCATGTACCTCTCTACTTTTGGCAATATAAAAGTTTTTTTTAAATGATTTTACAGGGATGAAACCTATTTTATGATGACCAATTTCCATTTTATTGTCTAACAATGAGAAAGATCTTTAATCTCGAAGGCATTTGATTGATAGATATTTAAATACATAAAATGGATCCAATATGTCTATTTCTTTCAAGCATGATACAGGAGTAAGTTGTAGAATATTAAGTTATAGAATGCTAAATGGTCTAGGGAGGGAGAAATTAGTGTAGCTAGAAAGAAAGTAAGTTTCAGATGAGTAGAGTTTAATTGGAAATGCTAAAGTAGTAAGAGAGATATTGTGGGCTTGATATCTAGAAAAGATACCCTGGGTGAATTGAACAATTGCCAAAGTTTAGTTTTTGAAGGAGTTTAGAAATGTATGACTATGAAGTTTATAATTTATTGGGACTAATTGAGAATGATTTCTCAAGGTGAAGGTGAGGGAAGAATAATGTATCTAAGGTATATTATTTATTGAAACAAGAATTTTGATGACATTCAAGTTTCTTATAGATCTCTGAACAGAGATTAAACATATAAGACAGATGCTAAAATCATCTAAAATTGAAAAGAAGAAACAACTACTAGTACAAACATTTTGTACAGAACTGTCTGGGTGCCATAGAGCTTTTAGAATCTTTCAGTTCTGTGTCTTTTTATTGAGTAGTAAACAGAATTGAATGTCTTTTAGAAGTTTATCAATCCCTTGCTTATTACAAGTGTGATTGCATTTTTATTTCTTCTCTAATATATAATGATGTGATATGAGAGAAACTATGGGATATAAAAACATTCTTTTGTTTTTAAAGAATTATCACACTTATTTGTGCATGTGGACAGCATCATACAGCTTGGGTTGGTTATTCTGTCCCACCATTTAGGTGTTGGGCATTATTAGACTTAGGTTACCAGGCTTGGCAGCAAGCATATTTGCCTGCTGAGCCATCTCTGGCCTGAGTTTAATTTAAATTTAATTCCTTCAGATTTTGAAGAGGTACTTCTCTGTTAAGTTTAAGTAGTACCAATTCAAATTTACATAATATATGTTCAATCTACAAGGCACAATTAAAAAAAACACTTCACTTATAAATCATAGGTGTTTTTGAAAATTAACAGTTGATTTAAATAAGTTACTCACTATGTGTGTTGAACTGCTAACAAAAACAAAATCTTTGACCTTGAGTAGTTTATAATTAAGTAGTAGAGAATCTTCTTTCATAGTAGGCTTAGCAAGTGTTGGCATGTGTAACATCTCTTCTGTTTTGTGTCAAAAATATGAGTGCTCATTATTTGCTATCACTTTAGCATATGGTGACAGTCCCAAAGGTACTCAGTGAGAAAAAAAATAATCATAGTAGTTATTGAGAATTTTTATGTTCCTTCATTTTTATGGAAAATTGAAATATTACCCCCAAATACAGAGATAACTATGTATTGATTTAAAAATTATTTCAAGAATTTTATTTATTTTATTAAATCTATTATAACTATATTTTAATATAAATATTTTAAAAATACTGCTTATATACAGACAACATTGGACTTATAATCATAGCCTTAAGCTTTGTGAAAGACTGAAAATTAAAGGCATAATCTCTTGTTTATAAAGGAGCTTGGAATTTATTTGGGGGATCCCCCAAAGTTCTGCAGTCATTCTATAGACACATTGGTTTAGATAGAAGCCAAACTGTGCTATTGGCTTAGGATCTTGGCATACATTTCTTAGAGCAGTGAAGCTGTAACTTGGGATTTGAGAGGTGGGTGGGGTGAGCAAGTAGGTTATTTGTAAAAACAATACTAACAATTTAGATCTCATTTTTTGGTATGTATAAACATATTCCCCACTGATATATTTTAAAAGATACTTTGAAAATAGATACATTGGCAGCTTCAGTCATAGAACAAACATAAAAGTTCTTGGGTATGTAAACAAATTTGTTCTTTAATACTAAATTCTGATGGGAGTTGGTTGTCAGAGCTACAACAAAAACTAATGACGTCAGCTCTAGTCTCCTAATAGAATTCTAACAGTGGTAATGTCTGTAGCTTTACATAAACATTAACATTTATTAATAGTATCCTGATATTAGTAAGGATTATATAAAGTTATTCCAAGGTATTAACACAGTTTTCTTTTACCAAGTACTTTTACATACTAGAAAATAAGTTGTTCAATGACACTAAATATAACCTTTGTTTGTAGGTCTTGAAAAAAAACAACATATTTCAAAATTATAACTACATATATAAATGGTTTCATCCTAATTTTATTAGTCATTATTTCTATTATAGGCAATGTACTGGTTCTCATTTATTTAGTTTGTATCTAAACTTTCTTTTTCTTCCTCCATGATTGGAGACTTATTTAATTAAAAATTATTTATTCTGTCAATGTTTACTGATGACATTCCAGATATACAATCAATCAATGCATCATTTTTTTCTATTTTTCTTTAATTGAAAATAGATTATTTTTCATACAACCTATTCTGATTAGTTTCCCATCCCACAATTCCTCTGCAATTCTTGCCACTTTATATTCTATAAAAGTAACTTTTATTAGCCTGATGTAATTGTCCTCTCTGAGGCTTACTGCCTTGTCTTCTAACCTAGGCCTTGTCCTGGAAGCTTCTAGCNTAAACTCCTCTCCAAGCTGACTGATTCAATCTGGCTCTCTTCGCTTCTCCTGAATTGCTCTGCTTGGCTTCATACTAACTTTGGCACTATGTTCTAATCTTCTGGCTCTTTCTTATTCTCTGGCTTGTTCTGTCTTTACCTGTGTCTAGCTTTTTCTTTCTTCAACCTGTCTCTGTAAAATTCTGGTAAAATTGCCTCTTTTCTTTTCTTCTTTTTTCTCTCTGCATTGCTCTCTTAAGTAGCTCCCCTTTCCTCTCTCTTCTCATGAAAGTTGGGCATATCCTATTCTGTTAAAAATCATTTAGACATCACTTTAAAACATGGGTGCTTCCTTCTATAAACTAACTTTACATTCAATGTTGAGATTAAAGGTGTGTACAAAGGGTGTTTCTGTATTCTAGCCAGAGGTATTAAAGTGTTGTGCTAAGGGCTGAGCTACACCACAGCTAGAAATGGGTATTTTCAGTAAAGAATATATTTTGGGGGTACACAGCACGATCAAATATTTTGCAACAACACTCATACTGGCAATTATTAACTAAAATTTAAAAGTATATATATTTTTATAAATATATATATATATAATGAATTTTAGTTCTTTTCATCCCTATGACCCTGTATCACTTCCCTCTCCTCACCTAGCATTCTCTACAACTCTCTGTACAGTATTATCCTATGAACCAGACTACCACCATCTTTAGTTCTGCTGGGCTTCCTCACAAAAGATCATCACAGCTGGGCTTACTGACTATTTACTTTCCCTCACAGAAAGGAGAGGGTGGGGAGGATCATGGGACTATCACCCGAGTGTATCACCTGAGTATGAACTGTTTCTTCCAACTCATCTTATATAACTATACCCTAGTTGCACTTGGTGTTGAGGAGATATGAAGGGAAGGAATTCTATCTATGCAGCCATGGGGAAGTTGTCATTTATACTGGGTGCACACCTTCCTGTGTGGCTACTTTACAGTCCTATACTCCTTCCTATAGCCCTTTACCCATTGCTCTCTTAATAAGCCTTAACACTCATTGGTTCTCCTGAGTAGACTAAAGTGGAATTATTCCGTAGTTTGTTGGAACTATAGGAGGAGGGTAGATGTTGTTCACATCTCTTCTGGGGAAGGAATTTTAGCAACACAACCTCTGCAGTATGAAAGCTCGGCACCAGGGAGGAGGCTTCAGTTCAGTTCTAACTTGATTTCTCCATGTCCTGTGACCAAAGTGTGTGATGTTTTCAACAATGGGATCTTACTTTCAGTTCCTGGTTGGCAGCCAAGAGCAATCACAATGTTGCATATTGGTTCTTGGACATTTAATAAGACCTCCCTGACCAACAATACATAGAGTGGTATTATACACTTTCTACTGAGATATTTTGCTTAACAAACTATGGCTTCTGAGAGAAATATCACCCTACATACAGGGAACCTCTGTTCCTACAGTTAAACTTAATTTTTAAAAATAAGCTTACAAAATGGTAGGTTTATTTTATTTATTAATTTTAAAATTTTTTATTGGATATTTATTTACATTTTAAATGTTATCTACTTTCCCAGTTTCCCCCCAGAAGTCCCCATCCTCCCTCCCTCCCTCCATCAGCTTCTATGACTGTGTTCCCCTACCCATTCCTGCCTCCCCACACTCAAATTCCCCTACAATGGGGCATTGATTCTTCACAGGACCAAGGGCCTCTCCTCCCATCGATGCACAACAAGGCCATCCTCTGCTACATATGTGGCTAGAGCCATGAGTCCCTTCATGTGTACTCTTTGGTTGGTGGTTTAGTCCCTGGGAGCTCTGGGGGTGGGGGTGGGGTCTCGTTGGTTGATGTTGTTCTTCCTATGGGGTTGCAAACCCCTTTAGCTCCTTCAGTCCCTTCTCCAACTCCTCCATTGGGGACCCCATGCTCAGTCCAATGATTGGCTGCATCCAACTCTGTATATGTTAGGCTCTGGCAGAACCTCTCAGGAGACAGCTTTATCAGGATCTTGTCAGCAAGCACTTCTTGGTATCCACACTAGTGTCTGTGTTTGGTGACTGTATATGGGATGGATCTCTAGGTGGGACAATTTCTGGATAGCCTTTCCTTCAGTCTCTGCTCCACACTTTGTCTCTGTATTTGCTCCCCTTTCTAAGAAGGACCGAAGCACCCACACTTCTGTCTTCCTTCTTCTTGAGCTTCATGTGGTCTGTGAATTATATCTTGGGTATTCTGAGCTTGACTTTTTCATGATACTTACTCTTCATTATCTGTTTACCCAACCCCCTCCACTTTTCTACTCTCCCATTCCCCTCTCCATCTAGACCTTTTCTCCCACTATCTCCCTTTCCACCTTCATACTATCTGTCCTTTACTGTCCTCACTAGGTCTTTCCCCTGACCCATAGACATTTTCTAATTTCCTGGCTTATACAGATAAACATAGAAATTAAAGGTTTGGTTTGTGATATCTATATTTGAGAGAGAAGATGAGACATTTATTTTTTCCAAGTCTTGTTACCCCATTCAGCTTAATTTTTTCAAAATGAACCCATTTACCTTCAAGGATTTTAAAAAATCTTTTTAAATAAAAATCACTTCATGGTAAAATAAAATATTTAACAAACAGTATACTTTTTTGCTCCAAAGGAAGTATAACATGTAATTGAGAAAAATCATTTTACATCTTACATAAAGGTAGGAAAGACTAAAATAAGAAATTAGAATGGTACAGATTAGACTAGACACCCAATCCCTACCACTAATTCAGAGTCTACTTTCAATGAGTAATCTCTTATTAGCTTTTACTTAGTTTCTTTATGCGAACTTAAGCAGATAAGAGCATAAATTCATAATCTTTCTTTTACATGATATTTAAAATATACTCTAGCCTTACTTTCTTTTTAAAAAACTTTTTATTGATTTTTTGTGAGTTTTACATCATGTACCCCAGTCCCGCTCATCTCCCCATTCCCTCATATCCACTGCCCTCTCAAACTCCCTCACAAAATACACACACACACACACACACACACACACACACAACAACAATAAAGCAGCATAGAGAACTTCTCATCGTGGAAACTGTGGTATGTCACAGTGTGTCCCATGGAGTCCACACATTTTCACTTATTCATTGGAATGAATCATTAATCTCGTTGGAGATCTTTGGCTTCTGTGATATCAATATCACTAAATCGTCCTGGAACTCCTCCTAGTTATTCTGTTGTTGCCCTGTGTCATGGAGATCTTGCAGCTTTGGATCAGCAGGACTGACCTTTTCACATGTTCCAACCATTAGCAAATGATACAGGTTTTGGGTGGACCAATTCAGAGCCCTGGATCTGGGCCTGGGTGTTAGCTGAGTTGGTCATCCCTTTAGCTCTTCCTTATCTGTACCACCAAGGCACTCTCTCCAGCACTGCTGTGGCTAGGCCATTGAATGGTGCCATCTGCAGGTAGCAGGGTCATCTCTCCTGCTCTCATGCCCTCAGGGATGGCTCACCCACACCCAGACTTCCAGAGCCAGCTTCACTGTGCTGCCTAGCCAAGGTATAAGCCCCACTCTCCCAAGTGCTGCAGTCTGTAAGGGGCAGGGCCAGCTCTCTCACTTTCACACCTCTGGGACTGGCTTAGCCATACCTTTGCCATCAGGGCCAGCTCCACCCGT